>JACJUY010004385.1:8048-29086 GCA_014220935.1 Platorchestia sp. MABIK
CCGAAACTAATTCCGCTGCCCGACCCACCAGGCGGGCAGCACGCCAGCAGCGAAGCAAGCTGGCTCATTTGATTAAGAAGGGACATTTGTAGTTTTTATAGTTCCCTTTAATTTTGCCTTTTGTGTAATTTGTGAAATGCGCTTAACTTGATAATTGTCCTCTCCATGCTCACGCTGGAGGGACACCAATTGTATGTACTATTTTTCTATGTAACGGAAGTTTCACTAGAAAATTCCGTTTCTTTTTTCTGCCGGGATTGTGTCGCAAATCCAGCCTTGCTCCTTACCAGAGTCCCGTGCAAAACAACCCTTATCTTGCACACTTAGGGACTAGGTCAGTTTTATATCACACTGGCCTAAAAAGTAAGAACGCTGCCTAATTATGACAAGCGGGGCAAAGGTGGGAGTGCTTCACTTTCCTGGCGACATTGATAAATCTTGAACATGTTTAATGTGTTCGTTATCTACCCGAGCGAATCCGAAGCCTCAGCTACGGATCCGACCAAAGTTGAGGAGGGACCTTCGCGGGTTGCTTCCTCAGATGAGAACGAGAAGTGGTCCGGGGCGCATGACTCAAAATGTGCTCTGAGCTAAACCGGTCCCGCTTCAGGGACGTCTAACTCCCTGACAGCCGGCTTTTTGTGAAGAGATGTTGACCGGAACATGTTCTTCGAAGACGATATAAACGTCGTGTCGAGGTGAGCATTTCTTTCCTTTTTTCCTGTCTTGTTATAAATTTGTTATTTGCAGCGTGTTCTGGCATTTTTAGGGTGTCAGCAAAAGACTATGTTTTCTGTGCCAGTTAGTTCTGGAAGTTTCTCGCCGCAAAAAGCGGGTAGGCGAGACAATGGATATGAGCAACCTATTAACTCAAATAATACCAGCACTTTATTTACTTCCTTTGATGAAGACACATCCTATATACAATGACTTTGCTGCCCAACATCTGGCAACTAGTGTGTGTGTCAGTCAAGAAAACAGGATTTATAGGATTTTTAATTTATATTAAAAGCATTAGAAACTTATCTTACAAAATTTTAAGACTGAGCACGAGTTTTTTACTTGTGTATAAAATAAGTTATTATCATTTAGAATAAATTTTCGGATAAATTGGGACCAGAGGTGGTAACAATAACAACCCAACAGCAAAACAATTTGTTCCTGTAAACATCTATTTATTCACAACAAAATAAAAGATGTTCTAAATGGTTACTGCACGTCTTTTGAAGATGTAACAATTTTGACAGCATCTAGTAAAAGCCACTCATCTTTATTATTCTTATCTGGTGCTAAAACAGAGTTTGACAATTTGTGTTCTAAGAAAAAACTCATGTCTGACGATGTTCAATGTAAAGATGCATGCAAAGACAATACATGTACCAAGATTGTTCTAAATAAAAGACTGTTTTTTTCTAATTCAGTGTATTTTATAACTTTGTTTTTCAAATAGGATGATACATAGTAAGAAAATTTAAAGATGTTTTTTGTTGCTCAGCATGTGTAAATTCTCTTTGTCAAAAAAACTGGTAATAAAAAATCCTTAAAATTCATTGATCCTGAAGAGAAAATGGTATTAACCTATCCATCAAAAGATGTTATTGGCTCATGTTTAATTGCTGAAAATGAATGCTAGCCAGATCATGCTATGTGTATGAATCCTAATACGTACAACTTGGAAAAAATGCTTTATTCTATACTTTGCATTTGTATTGAAAAGAAACACTTCACTTCACAACCACTCTTTTCAAGTTCATCCTCTTCATAATTATGTTTATTTATTAACAAAATCTGTCATATCTCAATATATTTCTTTCAGATGTCATCACTCTACTGAACTATTTAACTAAACTTTTCATAAACAGAAAAATTTCAGCCGCAAGATATCAAATAAATTGACCTTTTTTGATATGTAAATGCAATGCCTATATTCTATAAAAATTGCTCTGTACAACAAAATTAGATTACTTTATGGTTGTAAAAATGTTCTTTTTTAATTTAGAACACAGAAAAAATCATGTATGCAAAGCAAATAGCGTATGTAATTATTCATTTCTTTACATAGCTGGATGTAAGCTGCTAAAAAATGTTTCTATGTAAGGGTTCTTGTTCTTCATTATTCAGTAAGGACACAGTTGAAATAAATGCCTAAGCAAAAAACCCATGCGGTACAGAGTTGCGCAAGCCTGCCATTTCACAGCACGATGTTCTGTCCCTGATGTTGGAGGTGGTGGTACCTCTCCACTGCCTCACACCTCCACAACTGGGGTCAAATGCCGGGTGGGCGGGTCTTGGGACGGCAGATGTGGCTTCACTTGCTTGACTGGCAAAAGATAGCAATGCCGCCTCCACCAATTCAACCACCTTGTTTCATACGCATGGGATTTTAGAGAAGCTCCTATTAATTTTCATTAAAATTCAAGCCTGTTGCTTCCCTAGGCATGAATTTCATATTTTCCTGATCAATGGCTGCACTAATTTGCTATTCTTAACTTTAGAAAAAATCATCGCCTGTCTAAAAGTTAAGTTGTGCACAATTTGCGCTTTTGTTACTTGCTGTGAGTAGCTGTGATCTTCATGGGAGAATTGATGAGCAAGAAGATATCGTCCAAGCAGATGCTCATATAATGGCACTGTACTCAACTACTTGAGAACATGCTCTGCCATGTAGCCCCTTAATTATGGCTGTTTAACTCTATACCAATATTATCAATGGGGTATTATCACCAAAAATATTACTCAATCATTGCATTTTGGGTTTGTTTTTTTGTTTTCCCTGTCTGCTTTTTCATCTGCGTAGACAACATTCCGGCTTGTTCTATTTGTTGTTTTATCCTCAGTTTCACATATTTGTGCATTTTGCATCCCAACTCTGGGTACTTTGATGCCCTGCTGAGTGTGCTGCCAGTTCCATATTCAGTTCTATTTGTTCTAATTCATTTTTCCCCTCTGTTGGATACAAATATTGTATCTATGGGAATTAGCACTCCCAGGGGGACAATGTGAGGGCCTGAGCTGAGAGTTAGGTAGGCCTTCTTTTTGTTTAAATAAAATGCTCTTGTTATGTTAAGAACCATCTTTTTTTGGTTCACTGCTGTCCTGTTTTTTTTCTGCACCTACTACTTTCTTCTTCAACTTGGATCTTCTTTCATGAACTTCTTTCTAATCTTAGTGTTTCTATGCCCTTTCTGCATAGATTCCGCATTCCCTTAACTCCATACTAAATGGTGCCTTCTTCCTTCCTCTCTTTGGATCGCCTTTGTTGCGGATTGGGAGGCTTAAACTAACTAATAATATAATCTAATTTATTTTTGTCCTTTGATGATCGCATTTAATTTGCTTGCCCTCTAGTGAGGTTGGCTGAAGAGCGTTGTCCTTGATGACGCTACGTATGCCGCCTCAGCTCACTTCAGGGGTTATGGCTATAGTATCCGTCTGATTCAATGTACATGTACCGTTGTGAAATTGCCAATTCTCAACGATAACAATTGTCAGAGAAAACACCAAGATTTGTGGAAAGAATGTTTTATGGATTTAGGTTTGCAAATTTTCAGCTTCATCTGTCCATTTGCTACTCAATTTCTTTGTGAAGAAAGCTGGCACTCTGTGCAATCTACTTAGTTTCTGCATGAGTGTCTTGAACATTCTGTCATTTCATTCCACATCTTTGTCACTATTGTAATGAAAACTTTTAGTGATTGAGTAGTGGGATGTGCTAACTGAAACAAGTGTTTTTTCCTAGTTGGGCCACTTGAAGGTATCCTGTTCTGAGTTTCTGTGATAATCATCGTTGCTTAGATAAGATGGGGCAATTGTCAAATGTATGAATTGATACCATCTCCTCATTCATTTCTTAAAAGCTTTGAAGCTGTGTTGTATTAATTTAGTATTGATGCTGTCTCATTTCACTCGCCTGCCAGCGTCAGGGACATCCATAATTTTGGACAACCATGCAACGAACCAATGGGCTATGTTTTTGTTGTGGCTGATAGTAGCAACTCACATGGTATAAAAATTAAATTTTTTTCCTGAATTATTGTGCTGCGTGAGAATTCAAGTCTGCAATTTTCTGGTAAAGTTGCTTGTTGATAGTAATGTTTAATAGGCAACGTGGCCTACCCTGTCATTGGCTGCTATTGTGCCTGACTTGATTTTCTGCCCAAATGCTGAAAATGGCTCTTGTTCTGAAATTCTTGGTAGCTGTCCTGTCTATTCTTAACTCTATAATGATTGAAATTAAGCATTTTAAGCAAGCATCTCGAGGACAGCAAATCCTTGTTAGCTGTCCTGTCTAACTTGGTCTCTCTCCTTTTTCTCCTGCCTAACCTGTTGTAATGGGGCGATTAACCAGTCTCCTAAACCGTGTTTGAAAATGAGATGGTGCAATCTGCCCGTTCCCTAACCGTTATTTTTCTGTTTCAGAACAGATTTATTAATGTTAATTAACTGGTAAAGGATAAATTCCACAGGCATCATCGAATTGGTGTGTGGAGAGGTTCACTCGGACAATTATCCAACTCCTAAAGGGACTAGTGAAAGAAAATTCCAGTACGTGGGACACTCAGCTGTCACAAGCCTTGTTGGTCCACAACAATATCATACATTCGCAGTTAGGAATGAGCCCATCTCAGTGTTTGTTACAGGCACCACACCCTACTGATTACAATATTCCTATTATCAGATAGCAACATCACTTCTACATGGAAAGCAGGACACCCTAAGTTCACACCATTTAGTGTAGGTCAACTTGGGTTGAAGAAAACTCGAAGGAAAAGAAATAGTGTTACGAGCATGTTGTTTAGATGCAATGAAGGTCCATACAGAATAATGAAAGTACAGTCTAATAGTGTAACGTATGACCTGCAAAAAAATGATACAATGAGAGGAAATGTTAATAAAGCACACTATAAACAATTAAATCTGTGGAGAGAAGTTTCACAATGAAGAAACTGGAGCTCAAAAAGTAACCCCCAGCAGTCGGTCTGAATCAGATCAAAATAGGACAAACATAGTCTTTAGTAGTAATCCTAGTGATTCAAAGGAAGAAGCTGTGCTTCCTTTACCTAGCTCTAAGAGTAGAAACAAGGATGTAAATAAGTTTACAAAGAAAATTCCTAAATCAAAAGAAAAGGAATTGTTAAAGAAAAGAAAGAAAAGGACCAAAAAGGTAAAACTCAATTTAATTCCTAAAAATCTGAGTGAACCTACTTGTAATGAGGATATCAAAGACTAGGTATTCCAACAAATAAGTTCGGATTCACATATAATAGAAGACATTAATTATAGGATGTCATCTCCAATGTTTAGGGGGGTGTCAGATAATTTTGACTTAGGGTTGGATGAACCAGTATCCAGCATTAAAAGCAAAAAACCACAGTCAAGTTCTCTAAAGGTTAGTAGTTATATAGAAACTGAGGATAGTGTTTTGATAGGGAATTTTTTAATCTGGTCTGAAAGAGCTTGGAGTCACCAAGAGAGTTACCTACAAGAGGTCATTAACTGCTCTGAGCAGGAAGCTCAAGATAGAAACAAAGTAAAAGAAACAGGTGAGGAGAGACAAGCTGGAGAAATTCTACAGCTATTTGTAAGCAACACTTCAGAGGAAAGTCATAACTGTTCAGGATTTACAGATGACTTCATAGGATATATTGATTGAAAAATTTATTTGTACATGATACTGATTAATTCATTAGGTAAAATTGAGAAACTACGTACTTCATTGCTTGTATTATCATCAGAAGTTATTTGTTATGCGCGGCAGATTGGCAGGAAGACCTCCAACGGAAGAGTAGGAGCCGAGACCGACGGCAGACACCAGAGCCATCACTCGAAGTTCTGTTGTATCAGCCGAAACTTAAGACTGAAGAACAGCCCACAACGGCTGATTCTTCCTCCGGCATCTCTTGCTGCTGCGGTACTCCAGCATCATATGCTGCCGCTGTACTTCGGCATCTCCCACTGCTCCTGCACTCTGGCAAATCTTGCCGCTGCCGTCCTCCGACATCTTGCCACTGCCGCACCTCGGCATCTCCTGCCGCTGCCTTACTCCCGCACCTCCTATCACTTCTGTACCCTTGTATCGCCCTTGCACTTGGGCAGGCCAGTCTTGGGTCAGCCGTGTTGCTGAGTGGGAAGTTTCCCTAGGGTTGCTGCCACGCCAGGTTGCCCCCAGTATAGTCGGTCACTGCGTTATAGTTGAGTGCTTATTTGGTTAGGGTTATTTGTAAGTAGGTAGGTTATTACTCTCAGTTCCTGGTTATTCTTCTAAGTATACGTGTGTAATTATGGTTAAAGTGTATAAATAAACTAAAAGAAAGAAAGTATCAATCCCATGACCTCGGAGTGTTGGCTTGTTATTCACCTTGAGACAAAAATAGGAACATAGGTAGGTCTGTCACAGACCAAGGTATATGAATTAGCGTTAACAATCTAAGCTACACATGATGGTAGAAAGCCCACCTGTCCCCCAACACTGTTTTTTTTAGTTGCTGTTTTGCAAGATATCTTCCGTTTAGTCATAGGTGCCTGGCTTAATTTTCTGTCTTTGTAATTTTGGTCGTTATGTTTACATACCTTAATGGCGGACAGTTCGTCAGCCATCAGTTGGTTGGCACTCTTGCAGACTGTAAGCGACAGACTAAGACTACCACCTGACTGCGACTGGCTGGCTGACTGCTTACTGATGACTGATATTATGGATGTCATGTATAGCGGATGTCAATTTTTGGTATTCCAGATGTCAATTTTTACAGTTCGTATTGGAGGGATATTCAAGCCTAGTCAGAAATTTAACATTTGTGTGTTAACAAACGACTCAAGTCATTGATTCCAGGTCCAAATGAGCGCAGCCCCCTTTGCCCTCACTTTAAAGAAAGATGTAGACGATGCCTGTGCTGAGGCGCGTACAGAGCAAGCAGAAGCAGAGGACGAGTTGAGGGAAGGCAGCTCTGGTGTGTGCAACACAAGGGCTGCTCATCAGAGATCAGCTGGAGCATCTCAAGGGAGCGCTGACTCGCTACCGTCAGACGTGTCGGGTAGCGGCAGTGGTGTTGAGCTCAACCCTCCGGACACATTCAAATCAGTATGCTTCCTGTGTGCACATTGTGATTACTCGAGTACTCGGAAGGACGAACTTGTATTGCACCTACGTGACGAGCATAAATTAGGGCTTGATTTCGAGTACGAGTCTTCTAGTTATTCTGTTCTTCATTCCAATCAATCAAAACTGCGTTTAGAGGTGAAACCTGATGAGAAAATTATGTATGAAGTGTGTCCCGGTTCTGGAAAGAAACCTATGAAAGAACAAAAAATGGCAAAACAGGAGGTAAAAAAATTGTACAATTGCGAGTTGTGTGACTACTCCTCAGCGCACAAGAGGGATGCTGAGCAACACCAAAGCAGGAAGCACAGCAAAGAGAAACTGTTCAAGTGCGAGCAGTGTGTATTCACTACCGCTTATGGAAGTAGCTTTAAGTTGCATCAAGCCAGCAAGCACAGCATAGGGAAATTACTGAGATGTGAGCTCTGTGATTATTGTACTATAAATAATTATTGTATGAAAATGCATCAAGCTTGCAGGCATAAATTCGGAAAGCTACTGAAATGTGAGCTGTGTGACTACTCCACTTGTTATGCTGTTAGCATGAAAAGGCATCAAGATGGTAAGCATGAATTAGGAAAACCACTAAAATGTGAGCTGTGTGACTACTCCTCTTATGATGCTGGTAACATGCAAAAACATCAAGCTCGCAAGCATAAATTAGGAAAGCTACTGAAATGTGAGCTGTGTGACTACTCTACTTGTTATGCTGTTAGCATGAGAAGGCATCAAGATGGCAAGAATAAATTAGGAAAGATATTAAAATTGTGAGCTGTGTGACTAAACAACCATAAATAGTTTTTTGAAGAGGCACCAGGTCGGCAAGCACACCTGATGAGCGCAGTGGTGCAGAAACCGACCCCAGGCTGTACTATAAGCGAACGAACTCGGCTTAATTGACGACGTAAAATAGACCGCCCTGCACTACGCCTCGTGAGACGCCAGTGTTTAATAAAATAAATGATATTTTAATGTTAACAAAACTTCCCATTCTCTCGCAGGAAAAGATGTTATCTGAATCTACAACCTCTTAAGCTGCTTGTGCTTTTTCTTTACTCGTTGACTGCGTTTGCGTGGTCGCTGCCTTTGGTTAAGTTCAGATGGTTGTGTGGGCCAGAATTTAAAAAAAAACAATATTACTGCTCGAAAACATTTCTATTCATAGAAAACAGTGAAAAAAATTTTTAAGCAGTTATGTATCAACTCGTGCGCTGAAATACATTTTAAAATTCTGTTATAAAGAATAAAATGCTGTCCATTTACACCAGAACGTATACCTTGTGGTACGCATGTGTCATAATACGTTTCCCACGTGTTGAGCAGTGAAAAGCCAACTTGTTGTCAACTGAGCATAAAATCAGTTGTAAAAAAATCTATAAAGAACATTTACAGGAATCGGAAGAATTGCGAGTTTATTACTATTCATCATCAAATATGACACGTTCGGTGGAAGAACGACGTAAAGGGATGTTTACTTTTTCCAAAATAAAAGGTAAGGTGTGGGAGCATAAAGATACTTCTGATTAGCAAAATTTTGAACCTTCAAATGGGGTTTTATAATTGTGTGATAGAAGTGTAGTATTAGTTATGTAAATGTAATTAAAAAATCCCCATCACACGCCTGCCCGCGTGTGATGGGGTTGACCTGTCCTGTGCGGGGGGAGGGGCTGCACTCAATGAAGCGGTCGGGGTAAACCAGCTATGGCTGTCGGGCCTGACTGTGGAAGGTGGTTGTCCTGGGCTGCTGGGATCCTGGCAGTTCTGGTGCGGCCAGTGCTGCCTCTCTCGCCTCCTAGTGACTAAAGGTGATGATTGTGGCCTGCTGTCGGCTACCCTCCCATTGGGAGGAGAAGCCTGGTATATGTATGTATGTATGTATGTATGTATGTTTAATATTTTCGATGGGTAGGGGTTTGTGATTTGGCAACCGTGCATTTATGAGAACCACCCCTAAACGGTCATTTCATTCTGGTCCGACTATAGTTGTCTCTCAAGGCGGCCGCTGCTGAGTGTGTGGCATTAGTTCTCCCGAGGGGAAGGTGTGACGCCACGAGCTCTTGTTTATTTGTATAGGCCATCGTGCTGATGATGAAATATACCAACCGTTTTTTTTTTTCCTAAGATTTTTCTTTGCGGGTTATTGATGTCTTGTTTCTCTGCATCTCACACTTTCATCTTCAACCTTTGTCTTGTTTCATAAACACATTTTCTGTCCTTACGCTCAGGATTTTTGTTAATAACAAATTTTGTGCATAGATTCTTTGTATGTTGAACTCTGAACTACATGATCCTTTTCTTTTTCTTCTTTGCTATCACGTTCGTTGTGGTTAGGAAGGCTTAAACCCGCTCTTCAAATCAAATCAACGCCTTTGAACCATAGACGATCTTACCAATTCAAACTTGGTCATTAAATCTGAATTTGGATTCACAGAAAGACTTACACATGTTCAGCTCAAAATTGATTTTTTGATTTGATTACTTTTATTTTTAATGAGCATTATAGATCAAATATACCCTAATTCAATTTAACCTTAACCTAACGTAACTGAATCTAGCCTAGTCTATACCTGACAAAACGTAGAGCCGTGCAGTGCGCCATCTGGCATCAATATCGATTCGTTTACGGCGTCCAAATGTACGCGCAGATTTTGTGTTAGCCTCCCTAAACTCCATACTTAGTGGTGCCTTCCTCTTCCCTTTCCTCAATACGCTCTTTTTTATAGCGGTTAGGGAGGCTTAAACGAACATATAATCTTATCCGGATTGAATGGCACAAACGGAAGTTGTGATGGACAAAGTTATTTTTTTGGCCTGCAGTGTCGGAGTTAGCTTTGATGTATGTCTCCAGTCCGCAGAGAGTAGTTTTCATCTCCCCTAACTCGCCATTACGCGCTCTCTGAGCGCTGCTTGAAATTCAGGAGGCAAAACTTGATTCGTATACAACCTCCGTTTGATGTGTTGTGATTTATCTCTTCTGTGTACCTTCACGCGGTGGCGTCTTAGCGGTGAGAAGTGATCTTTGATCTCAACTTGTAGTAATTTTATTGCTAATAGTGATTTTAGTTGTGAGATCCATGTAATTTCTGTATTTAGGTTTGCATTGCGAAAGAGTTCCTGTAAAAACACTGTAAAATTCATTCGAAATCTGGAAGGTTGCTATTGTATACAATGTAAATTTCATATAGATTTTCATGGGTATGTTTGTGATGCGCCGCCTTGGGTGTTGTGCGTTTGCATAAATTACTTGTTTTCTCACCAGTTTCACTGTAATGTCGACCACGTTAATTTTTTACTCGATTTTATAGCGTTGCATGAGCAAGCAACGCGTGGCGCATCCGGCGTGTGAAGCAACAAACTTTTGGCGACCACCGCTCGTCGTAGGTAGTCTTTTGCCGCACCCCTCAGGGGGACACAACTATTGTAGCTATGGACATTAGCGCTCCCAGGGGGAAATGTGGAGGCCCGAGCTGAGAGTTAGGTAGGCCTTCTTTTGTTGAAAAATCTTCAAGGACCCCCTTTTTTCGGTTCACTGCTGTCATGTTTATCAGCACCTACTGCTTTCTTCTTCAACTTTGATATCGTTCTCCTCAGGGGGATACAACTATTGTATCTATGTGAATTAGCGCTCCCAGGGGGACAATGTGAGGGCCGCATGAAACAGGGGGACAATGTGAGGTAAAGGTTAAGGAGGCTTTTTTTGTTAAAATGACATAGGTTTTTATTTTGTTGCGGACCAACTTTTTTTCGGTTCACTGCTGTCCTGTTTTCTCAACACCTACTACTTTCTTCTTCAACTTTGGTCTTGTTTCATGAACTTCTTTCTCATCTTACTGCTTCTTTTCCCTTTCTGCATAGATTCCACGTTCCCTTATCTCCATATTAAATGGTACCTTCTTCCTTCTTCTCTTTGGATCTCATTTATTGAGGGAATGGAGGCTTAAACTAACTAATAATCTAATCTAATCTCATTTTGTGTGATTATCTAAAATGGTTATGTGCTCGAAGTGTGACAAAAACCGGCCGCCTTGATTTATCAAGGCCTTTGATTTATAAAGGGCCCCTTAAATAAGAAATTTGCGAAATGAGTGATGGATCATTTGAAGTCAATGGATTCAATGCTCAAAGGGTTTAGTGAAGAAAATAGGGTTGGCTGTGTCCAAGCCGCGCCAAAACTGGGGAAGTATGATATATTAGTTCGTTTTAAAAAAATAATTTGGTCCTGTAAATTTTGGCTTTGCGTTTTTTGTTAATATTGGTATTATTTTTCGCGAATCATTAATTGTAGTTTGTGTTTCGCAATTAAATTAGATTTGCGTACATTATTCAAATTGTTGAACATTAATTGCTTGTTTTGGTCTCCTTGCTGATTAGTTCAGTCACTGAGGTGTTCATATGCTAATTGTAATCTCTGTTCGATTAACGATTACTTGTCGAGCGCTAATTGTGAGTTCAATAATAATAAGAGCTGGTAAATTACTGGGCCAATTGTTACTTTTTTTTGGGTGGTACTAATTAAATTTTGTGTAAGTTGTTTGTTAAGGTTAATTAGCTGTTGTAGTTGCTGAAGACAACATAGCAAAACCCGAGTTGCAAGGAACCTTAATTGCGATCTTTGTTAAGAGGAAAAGGAAAAAGTTTTTTTTGTGCATAGATTCTCCATTTTGGAAACTATATGATCCACTTACTGTTGATGATGGGCACCGGATGCTGGTGATGGGCACCGGATGCTGGTGATGGGCACCGGATGCTGGTGATGGGCACCGGATGCTGGTGATGGGCGCCGGATGCTGGTGATGGCCATCGGTTATTAAAAAGTGCATTTGAATTTTAGGTATTGAAGTTATTAAGAGCTACGTGGACAATTTGTGTGGAACGTTCGTATTCAATTAACCATAAAATTGTAATTTTTGTAATAATTGAAAATAATTCCCAATTTTCTTGGTCTACATTTTCTGATGAATTAGCTTTAATGTTGCACTGAGCGGCGATTATTGGCGGATTTTTGGAGTAGTGGGAGACTTCACCAGATTAATGAAGCTATGAAATTGGTTAATTTTGTTGTATTTATTTTAGAATTTAATTAATGGAGTTTTGAAATTAGTTAATTTTGTCATTTGCATTTGTTGAATTAATGATGGAATTCTGCCCTCAGGGGAAACAACTATTGTATCTATGGGAATTAGCGCTCCCAGGGCCTGAGCTAAGGGTTAGGTTGGATCTTTTTTTGTTGAAATGAAATAGGTTTTTGTTCTGTTGCGGACCATCTTTTTTCGGTTCACTGCTGTCCTTGTTTTCAGCACCTACAACTTTCTTCTTCAACTTTTTCTTGTTTCATGAACTTCTTTCTTTGCTTACCGTTTCTGTGCACCTTGTACATAGATTCTGCGTTCCCTCAACTCCATACTAAATGGTGCCTTCCTCCTTCCTCAGTTGGAACATCTTTGTCGTGGTTAAGGGAGGCTAAAACTTTCTTGTATAATAATAATTATAATAATGATGGAATTCTGAAGTGTTTTTTGCTGATACTGTCTATAGTTGTATAACTGTTCATATTTTATAAAACCTAATGTTTAAATATGTTCTACAACATTGTTTAGATATGATCTATAACATGTGTGTAGATATGTTATATAACTGTGTATTCCGACGTTTCTATAACGTCTAAAAATATAATTAGCAACATGTCTAGACGTGTAATAAAACCATTGCTATGTTATTACAACATAGCAACTAAACCCAATAATTACTATATATTACCATGAAATGTAACTAAAGTAATTCGGTTAAATAACGTCTTTATTTTCAGTGCACGAGATAAGATTGATGTTCTTATATTGTATATTGTATATAGGTATAAATATATAACTTTAGAAAGTGTACAAAATGCTCTAAATAAACAATGTCCCTACACAAACCGTTATTATACCCGTATATTTTAAATAACTTGTCACGAACAGGAATAAGAAGCCTCGTCATGTGCTGGTAACAAATGCTATTAACGAAAATGTTCAATCCAATAAACAAGCCAAAACAGCATCATATCCAAAGTTTCATTGATCGTAGGGTGGGAATGGGCGGAGTCAGAGTGGAAATGGGCGGAGCGAGGGTGGGACAACGCGGAGTTAGGCTCTCGCTCCGCCTTGTCCCGCCCTCGCTCCGCTTTGTCCCGCCCTCACTTCGCCTTGTCCCGCCCTAGCTCCGCCTTTCCCCGCCCTAGCCCCGCCTTGTCCCGCCCTAGCTCCGCTTGTCCCGCCCTAGCTCCGCTTGTCCCGCCCTAGCTCCGCCTCAACTTCACCCATTCCCGCCCTTGACTCCCATTCCGGGAACGGAGGAATCTATGCACGCGGTCATCACAGAAGTTAGAAAGCAAGTTCATGAAACGTTGTTAGCGGGTACCGAATTACGGAAAAGGGAATAGCTCTCTCGATTACCAGAAGACTTCAAAAAAATGAAGGAGAATAAACAGGTGTGTTCATGTATATTCTTTACTGGAACACATAATCGGCGTAAATTACACAAGAGGGGAGGGGGGACGACGGAATCAAAACTAGTAGTTAATAATATAGGAGAAAGTCAGGAAACAATGTAACTACAGTACTTAGGAAAGCTCAGAAATGGAGCGCGTAAAAAACAAAGGGATTTGGCATATCTGCCAGAGGCAAAAGACAACCAAGGGAAGAATAAATGAACATTATTAGATTATTAGTTAGTTTAAGCATCCCTATCCACGATTAAAGTGATCCAATGAGAGTAAAAAGAACGACCCATTGAGTATGGAGTTAAGGGAACGGGGAATCTATGCAGAAAGGTCATAGAAACAGTAAGCTGGGAAAGAAGATTTTGAAACAAGATCAAAGTTGGAGAAGACAGTAGTAGGGTTACAGCGCACACGGTAACAACATGATAAAAGTTGAAGAAGGAAGCAATAAGCGCTGAAAAATAGCAAAGCAGTCAGCCGAAAAAGTACTCAAATTATCGGAAACGTTCAATTTCAAGAAAAAGAAATGAAGAAAGAAGCAATGATCATTTCAATTAACAAATTAATACATGAAGTAACATATATCGCACATCGGATATATATAATACAGTATGTAAATAATACATCGGCTTAATAATTTCATACTATAAGATTATATATATTTATATACCGTACCATTCAAAGAGAGCATGTTTCCACTCAAAAAAAAATTTTGAACAAAAATCTCTTCGGAGGTAATCTGATATAATTTTTTTCAGTATTAGGATACTTAGGCCAATACACATGATATAAAACGAATAAAAACGCTGGCCAAATCCCAGGGCAAAAAATGTTGGCCAATCCACAGGACATAAAACGGTGGCCAATAGTAGTAGTAGTAGTAACATAGGTTTACTAGCGCTTTAGTAGCTCCGACTATTTCGCGCCGAAGGTCTCATGGTTTCAAAGATACCATAATTCTACATCACCTCTAAGATAGTATTATAAGAACATTATTTCGGTGGTCAACACGATTTCTATTGCCTCAACACACACAATTATTTTTGTTTGCATAAGCACATTACAATTTCTCACTCAATAAGCATGATCCATTCTACAGGTCACACTTGCCAAAAGTATCGGTATACACCGCGAGTTGATACAAACAAACGAGATTTTTAAATTTGAGCAGAGTAAAGAGAGCGAGAACAGCTGGGACCCCAAAACGGAGGCTCCAGCTACCCGCCCACACCATGGCCGAGCGTCTTACCCGTGCTGGAACCCCCTCACAAAGACAAGAGTGGCAGCACGGTACGCTCGGCTATTTCTCCCCCTCAAGTTACAACCTCGGCTTGAGTTCGCACTTGCAAAGTGCACAAGAATTTTCGTTTTCAGGGCATAAAAGCTCGTTATATTTTACTAATCAAATCGCTTCGTTCAAGAAAGGTCACCAGCGCACCGAAGTTAAAAAGAGCACGGAGGGGCTCACGAAGCATCCCAATGTGCAGCGACGGGGCGTCCGCATCTCGAAGATGAGGGAAGGATTCTCTTCTAGCAGCAGCAAAGTTTGGACATTCGGCAAGTACATGCAGCACCGTTAGCTGTACATGACAGGTGTTGCAGCGCGGCTGTGTGCGACGTTCCATTTGATAACCGTGGGTAAGTCGGCAGTGCCCGATACGCAACCGACATAGGATCACCTCCAAACGTCGGCTACGACATTCAGCTGAAGCCCATTCCCCTACCATAGGCTTAAGTACTCTCAGTTTATTATTTACTTCCAGGTCTCAGCATTGTTGCCACACGTTACGCACGGTAGACTTGATAATGGGGTAGTAATCCCTGCAGGGGACACCCGGGTTGTTCGGCAGCTCATCAGATCCAGCAGCACGCCGGGCCTCAGCATCAGCTCTCTCATTGCCTGCCACCCCTACATGGCGAGGCACCCAGCAGACTTGTACTTGCTTCGGGCTCCGGGCAAAACGTGACAGTCGGACAACAATGTCACTAATTATTGGGTGATTGCTATGGTATGCTTGGACAGCTTCATAGACACTCTTCGAGTCAGTGTGAATATTACAAAATAATAGTAGGGTATTTGCGCCACGAGGTCCAGAGCCTCGACAACTGCAAATAGTTCAGCCGAGAAAACAGAAGTTTCCCGCAGGAGTCTTCGAGCACGCACATAGTCGCCAGACACAGCAGCACGACCAACAAATTGATTCTTTTTAGAACCATCTGTAAATATCTTTCGTTGTTCACAGTGCTCCGCCAGTACATGATCCAAGAAGATACCCCTCAAAACCGAAACCGGTAGCAGGTCCTTCTAAGGGATCTTGCAGCCTGTACAAAAAGGAGAAATTGGGATGCGCCACGTTGGCGCACCTGTAAATTGTGCGGGAAGGACCTCCATAGGGGGGGAACCGCACGTTATTCAAAAGCGCACCATAATCTACGGAGGATGGCAAATTATACGGAGTGGGTCTACGCTCATCCATGTCGGTACGAACACTTATCCAGGTCGGAGAGAGGAGGAGTTGCTGTAGACGGGCTAGGTACTGTAATGACAGTTGCATACGCCTAAGCTGGAGGGGGGACTCCCCACTCTCCACGCAGAGACTGGTGACAGGGGAACTTCGAAAAGCTCCAGTGCAGAGCCTAATGGCTGCGTGGTGTACTGGATCCAGCATACAGAGAGTACTTTCTTTAGCATACTGGTATTTATACTACCGTAGTCTAATTTAGACCTGATAAGGGCCCTATAAAGCCGCAGGAGAGTCACACGGTCGGCGCCCCACGTTTGATCTGATAGGCTTTTTAGCAGATTTAATCTGATTCTAGACGCTGCTTTTAGTGACTGAAGGTGAGGTTTCCACGTAAGTTTGCTATCGATGGTCATTCCAAGAAATTTACCATTTGCTGCGTAGATTACTGGTCTGCCCTTCAAGAAAAGTTGCGGAGGGTCACGTATTTTGAGGTTTCCCGGAAGAAGAAGAGCTATAGTTTTCTCAGTAGAGAGCGTGAAACCATGCTCCGATGCCCAGCCATTTACATTATTTATAGCGTTTTAAATTCTACGAACCAGAGCAGGCAAATAGTATGATGAAGCGTACACCATAAAATCGTCAACATATAGCGACGAGCAGATCTCAGGCGGCACAACTGTCATGATTCCATTAATAGCCACAGCAAAAAGCGTACAGCTGATGAAGCTTCCTTGAGGGACTCCTTCAGACTGCGTCTCACACGGAGACTCCGAAGAGCCGACTTTCACTCGGATAGTCCTCCTGCTCAAGAATTGCTGCAGGTAAAGAGCCATATTTCCCCTTAGCCCATTACAATGCAGGTTTTGTAATATACCGTACCTCTAGGCAGTATCATAGGCTTTCGCCATGTCAAAAAATACACATATAGTATGCCGGCGCTCACGTTTGCATCTAACTAGGTGGTTCTGCAGGTGGACTAAAGCATCCGTAGTACCTCGCATTCTGCAGAAGCCGTATTGCACAGGCGAGAGGAGGTCACGAGCTTCCAAAAACTTCACAGCCTAACATTAACTATCTTTTCAAGCACCTTGCCGATACAGCTCGTGAGAGCGATAGGGCGATAGCTGCTAGGATTTGTAGGTTTGCCGGGTTTCAAAAAAGCAAGGACAGTGGCAACACGCCATGCATAGGGGTGCCGGTGTGTGATCCAGATCTGGTTATATATTGATAAGAGCACTTTCAGTGCTGTAGGGTGCATTTTCTTCAGCATTTTATAGTGAATGCCGTCAGGACCAGGGGAGGTGTTTTTAGTTTCCTTGAGAGCGTTATATATTTCTAAGATGGTAATAGGTTCGTTATAGGAGAGATTTCCATCTGTGTTGAAAATAATACTTCGATTCTCCTGTTGTCTTATTAAGGCCAAGAAAGCTGGTGAATAGTGATCATCGCTACTGATGTCAGCGAAGTGCCGGGCTAGAGCTGCCGCAACGCGCTGCGAGTCCGCGGTTTTCTCACCATAGACCTTCAAGCAGGGTGGGCTATAGCTCTGCTTCTCAGACATCTTCTTCACTCGCTGCCACACCTTCGACATGGGCGTTTCAGAATTTAGGGAAGATACATATTTCTGCCATGAACGTTTTCTTGCTTCATTCTTTGTGTGCAGTGCTCGTGCTCAAGCTCTATTGTAGGATATTTTGTCAGCCATATTTTTCGTCCTCTGATAGCGTCGCAGAGCCCGTTTTCTTTCAATATTGGTGATGGTGCATTCATCTGTCCACCAAGGAACTTTGTGCTGGAGGGCACCCCCCTCGACTTAGGGATACTGATGCCAGCAGCGATCCGCAGGGAGCCCACAAACTCTTCCAACAAGTCTTCCACTGGCCGGGTCTCGTCAACATCACACATTTGAGCGAGTGCTTCGAAACTCCCCCAGTCGGCTCGCCTCAAAATAAAGCGGGCTTCGGTGGGAGTCGGACGATTTTTATCAAACCGTATCTCTATGGGGAAGTGATCACTACCGCACAGATCATCACAAACATTCCAGTGCAGATCAGCAACAACATCAGGAGTGCACAAGCTGAGGTCTATGGCCGATGACAAGCCTGTCTGCACATGGAAATGGGTGGGCAGCCCTGTATTTAATAAACATGCGTCTGAATCTGTAAATAAGCCATCAATGATCCTCTCACGCTGGTCTGTCGAGGGATTGCCCCAAGCTATGTGTTTTCCGTTAAAATCGCCCAATAAGTGCGCTGGTCGTAAAGGTTCAGGAGATCTGCTGTAGTGATGGGATCAGCTGGAGGTAGGTACAAATTACAAACAGTGAGCAAACGTGGCCCAATACCAAAACGCACCGCCACTGCCTGCAGCGTAGTGTTCAGGCCAAGCCTTATGAAGCCCGTATCCCGCCTCACGAAAATAGCTAAGCCCGTGCCTGGCACCGGATTTGGTAGAGGGGAGGTTTCTACGACGTAACTCGCCGGTGGCGTAGGTGTCATACTTCCGAGCATTGTCGCTTGGAGGCACACGCAGCCCGGCTGAAACTCTTGTAGCAATCTTCTCAGATCACCATAATTGCGGCGATAACCTCAACAGTTCCACTGCAGAAGACTCATTATGCTCATCGGCTTGAAGATCTCTCAGTTGGGGTCTGTTTTTTTCTCTGAAATTTGTTTACTATCTTTTGGGTTTTTGCCACTCTCCTGCCTCGAGCTCCAAGGGAGCAGCTGCACATTAGGCGGTGGCATTGAGGGCATATCTGCTGGCATAGGGAATTTCTTTCTCATTTTAGTTGCTATACTTTCAGGTACCACAACAACACGTTCCAGAGAGCAAACACGATGGGTCACGATGTTACTTCCCTGGCGTCCTCGCTCTCGAGCCTCTCTAGGTTTACTGAACACTTGGATAGTTATACGTTCCAGTCCTTGAGGTTTTACCGTTGGGTCATCTGAATTATAAATATGCTTAAAGGTGGGACGCTTTTTGGCGGCTTGCCCTGTCATCCCTCTAATTGGAGACGGAGTGCCGCTTTGCAGGCGCTTTCGGGCACCACCTGCGGTAAATGGATATTCAGGGGAGGTTTTACTCTGGGGTTCAGGTCCCTTGTCCATTCCTTTCGACCCCGGGCTCTGAGAGCCTTGTTCCTTTTTCTTTTCCTCCCTAATAGATGAAACCTGCATTGATTGATCGAAGTCAGGTTGATCAACCACAGCTTCAAGATTGCTCCGGGCACCCTTACAGATATCACCCGAAGCCGCACAGGACGGTGAAGAGTCTGAAACGGTACCGGCAGCGCGTAGCAAATCACCATCACTGGTCTCTGCATTTCCAGGATCAGAAGGCATAGCAGAGCTGAAGGTTGAGGCCCCTTACACTGGAATGCTCTCTTGGGCCAGAGGTCTTCTCAGAAAAGGTTGCAGGCAGAGGTCTTCGCTCGAGGGGACGTTCTGTCTCATCCCGTGCATGCCGCTGAGCTGGCTGGCACAGTGTCACACGGCGGGCGGCAGGCTGTGATCCTTGCCCGGATCGCTGGGTAACCTCAGCATAGGACATGCGAGGAGACACATACCTTGAAACCACAATTCTTTTGGCCTCTCCATAACTAAGGTTTTCTTTCACCTGGGTCGCAAGAATTTCAGCTTCCATTTCATAGAACACACAAGATGTTGAGCTAGCCGGATGTGGGTCTTTACAGTTGGCACACCGGGCTGGTTCCCCATCTCTGTAGTGATTTTCCCGAGAGGCAGCAGGCCAATGAAGAGGGTGAGAGGGGTCGAAAGACCACTCAAACCCTAATACTAGGATCTATGAATGTAAGGGGTTGTGGAAGTAGAGCAAGTGAGAGTAAGAGGGAGGAGATCGGAAGAGTGATGATGAGCCGGAAGTTGGATGGGTTGGCCTTGAGTGAGACGAAGTTGAAAGGTAGTGGTGAGCTGATGTTTGGAAGTGTGGGGGGGAGAGTATCTGGGGTGAGTGGGGGACGTGCAAGAGAAGGTGTGGCTATATTATTGAGTGTAAGAATCAGAGAGAAAGTAGTTGAATGAGGTGAGTTGTGATCAAGAATTATGTGGGTGCGAGTGAAATGGGGGGTAGAGTTATGGGTGTTTGTGAGCGCGTCCGGACCGGGATCGGAGAGGAGTGGGGAGGAGAGAGAGGAGTTTTGGGAGAAGTTATCCGAGTGTGTTGCAAGAGTGGGAAATGGTTGTAGAGTTGTGGTGATGGGGGGCCTGAATGCGAGAGTGGGTGATGAGGTGGTGGATGGTGTTGTTGGTAGGTATGGTGTAGCTGGGGTGAATGAGAGTGGTGAATACTTGATAGAGTTATGTGTAGAGAGAGTTAGTGGTTGGGAATAGTATGTTTGAGAAGAAAAGTATAAACAAGTTTGCATATGTGAGGACTAATGGAGGTGTGATAGTGGAGAGAGCATTGATGGATTATATTTTGGTTAGCAGGGGAGTGATGGGTCGTTTGCTCGATGTGCATGTGTTCCGTGGTGAGTTGAATGGGATATCGGATCATTACTTGGTCGAAGGGAAGTTGAGAGTAAATGGAGTGTAGGGAGGTGTAAAAAGGAGGAGTGGAAGGGAGGTGTTAAATGTGAGCAAGTTGCATGATTCTGAGCGTGTGTGTGAGTATCAGGAGAAGATGAAAATAGAGTATGGGAGGGTGAAGGTAAGTGAGGTTGGTGGAGTGGAAGGGGAATGGAAGCTGTTTAAAGAAGCGGTGGAAAAATGTGCAAGGGAAGTGTGTGGGGTAAGGAATGTTGGAGGGGGAATTAGAAAGGGGAGTGAATGGTGCAATGGAGAAATAGGAGCGGCTGTGAGAAGAAAGCGGGGGGCGTTTGAAAGGTGGCTGCAAAGGGGCGGCCAGCAAAATTTCGAAGAGTACAAGGAGAGGAAGAAAGAGGTGCAAAGAATGGTAAGGAGGGCAAAAAGGGCAGCGGATGAGGAGTGGGGGAGGAAGTTGGGAGGGGACTTCATGGAGAGAAGGAAGGTTT
>JACJUY010004385.1:30191-72484 GCA_014220935.1 Platorchestia sp. MABIK
CTGGCAGTTCTGGTGCGGCCAGTGCTGCCTCTCTCGCATCCTAGTGACTAAGGGTGTTGATTGTGGCTTGCTGTCTGCTACCCTCCCATAGGGAGGAGAGGCCTGGTATATGTTTGTATGTAATAAGATGATATTAGGGCCTGATGTCGCGTTGCCGGCTACTCGCTCCCAAAGGAGAGGAATTTGAAAAAAAAAGAGTAGCTCAAACTAAATAATAAAAGTTGCCACCTCGCGAGAGCTGTGATCACAATTGCTGGCTAACCTCTTTTGTAGATGCTTACCATAAGTTGGGTATTTTCAAGTGGAACTTTTATCAAAAAACTCAAGTTATAGATAACCTTAAAAGTTATATATAAACTAAAAAGTTTATTCAGGAATTTGGCCAGAAACAAGGGCTAGTGTGGCAACTCTGGATTTGCCTACTTTTCAGTGAGCGATTATTCTTTTTGGAATGATGAAAGAATAGATGATGTATAGATAAATAGATAAAAGTAAAAAACCATTGGCATATAATTAATTCCCCCTCACACCAATCTATAATTATAGAATGCTATAGCAGGCAGATTATATTCTACCTGCTTCCGATTGGCCAGCCTCCCTCCTTACCAGAAAGAGAAAAAAACAGATTCTTGCATATGTACTGCAGCAAAGTTGTTTCTTTGTTGAGAAGTTGATATTGCCAAAGAGGAGGCTCATTCTTTCAGATGAGCAGTAAATTAGACCTCAGAGGCGGTGAAAAAAAATATATAAACTACCAGGCCCAGGCTACTGACTCTGAAATTTCACACGCCCATACAGGCTTCCAAGATACGTGGAGCCTAAAAGGATAAAAAAAAAAATTTCACTCATTATCGATCGACAGCGAGCAGTAAAAGTTAAAAAGGAAAACATTTCAGTACTTGCAATGTTCTGCAGGTTCATAAAAACATTTTTGATCCGCAATAGTCGATTCGACAACCGCTAACAAATACTTCAAGAAATCTTCACCTCTAAATGCTTTCAACCATAAGCGCATGCACGCAAAAAAAAAATACTTCCCAAGTTCAGAATCCAAATTCGGTTTTTTGACAACATCGCCTCATAGTCAGCATGCGTGTGACCACGAACAACATCAATTGCATAATGGGAGAATGTCACGAAGATAAGGGAAGTCCAAGACGCACAAATACTTAGCACGCTTCTTAGAATGCTGACACTCTTTCTTTGCTTGGCAACATATACAGCAGTTGTAATATTGGTCAAAAACTCCATGCAAACATATACATCAACACAGGGAAGCAACATATGCCTACAGAAAGGAATGAATGCGTCACTATAAATGTACGGGAAAGCATGCCACATACTGATTGTGAACGGGACACGTACAAGTTGCGGAATGAAAATTAAGGCGCAGATCACCGAGAGCAGAACATTAACTTCCGCATGGAAGTAATAAACATACTACGGTGATTTACAGAACATGTTAGAGGAAAATTATCCAAATATTAAGCAGACAAACAAGATATGCCATGGGAAGGTACGGGAGAAATGAAAGTTCAAAAAAATGTGAACACGCATATAAAAAAGAAATAATACATGAAGTTCTGAAAACAGGGAACAATTGGGAAATCTCATTAACTCAACAGGAATTGCAACAGAAGAAACTGGGCTTTCAAAGAGAATGGAGCAAATATATTAGCGGATATTATTAGACAAAATGAGATGCACTTGCCCAGTGAAAACGAGCGCATGACTCAACACAAAGGGCGGTTGTATGAGCAAATAGAGGCAACGAAAGCGTCATACAAAATAAACCAGGACAATAAAATAAAATAAGCTACTACGGGGTAATTAGGAACTATAGATAATTAGAGAGCAAACGCAGGGGAGCTTCAGCAGATGCTAAATTAATTAAAAAACATAAATATACCGGTATAAGTGACTGGAATAACTGCAGCCCACGTTTGCACCTGGACGCTTCAAGTGCAAAACTCTTCACGGAAGCTTCAAACGGCACTCAAGTGAAAATAAAATAAGACTTTGGCGTCGCACTTTCAAACAATTTAAGTCATTGAGGCGGAAAAACCGGCAGCACAAGTTTATCTGTTGATTGGACTACACTACGCGCTATTTTTTCAATTTTATTCAGAAAAACTCAACAATAAGATCGGCAAGAAAAAACAGTACAAGGCATAGCCGAGTCAACAGAAGGACTTTGCTGCCGACTGCATCGCAATGACGCTAACTGGAGACAAATTTGGCCCCTGGCAGTCTTCTCATACGTGAAAGTTGCTTCAGCCAGTGAGTTGACATCAAGTGGACTGGTAACGTACAATACCGAATTGAACATGAAAATACGCCATTACGGTCAATTTTCCTTTAAAGGTATACAAGTTACAAGAGTTGGATCCGACCCCTTACGTTTCTTTGAAATCTTAAATTTCCATCATACCTCTTTCTACAGATTTTTAAAATTTCCATCGTACTTCTTAACATACTTTTTTCACATATTTAATTTTAATCCCAAGCTTCCATTCAAACTTTCTATGAGCTCTATATATTCACGGTCTCGGCATTCATCCTGTTAGCATATTCTGTTATATATTAATTTCCTGAAAATAAATTAAGAACTAAAGGCTGCATATTCATTTTAGTGATACCAAAGAACTAAAGAAGAAAACATTCACAGCTTAAAGCATTTTTTTGGCGGAAATGAAAGTGGTTCTGGACGATAGTTCCGAGAATAATATCTCAAAAGCTAATAACTCAAAACACTAGGCATATCAAAGGAGCTCATAGAATTTGCCCAGGTATTCATCCGCGGTGACTGGAAATGAAGTCTATCATTTCAGACCCCAAATTTGGGAGATCTTGAGAGAAAGCTCAAATGGAATAAAATGTCCGGACTTGATTTCCTATGTCAACATTAATAACGAAGATGCCAAAAAGAGGTACGCCAAACAAAAGAGGTTGTTGTTCTGCAGGGTTAGGGTAAAAATATTTGAAATTTCGTGTCTATCGAACTATAAAGCATCAAACCTCAAGGTTGGCGATACGGGAATTCAGAGAGGAACTTTCGAAATGACGCAAGGGATCACATTTGTGACTAGAAACTCAGGACGGATACACAATCTACATTTGAATCTAAGTGTTTCACAAAGATTGAATCAACATGTTGTTCATCATTGCTTTCATTTCAATCACGTCAACGGCACCATACAGAATAAGGAGAAGTCTTAGGTAGCTAAACTAAAATCAATATAATCTATATATTATTTATCTAGAAAGAATTTAAGGAAGTGGGACTTCTAGTCATATTTACAAAAGTCGCTGCACTAAAACACAAAGAAAAGACCAAAAAATTCCAAGTCGTCGTTCAAACTGTCCCGAATTCCAAGCAACGGCAACAGCTGCACAGGCAACCGAAGCTTTGCTATCAGTACAAGCTGCTCAAATCCCAGACTTCAACTGCAAATGAGACTGCACTCAGTCCATCAGCTAGGCGGTGTAAGTAATTTATAACGCAATATTTCCAGTTAACTCACGTTACAATGTTGAACCAAAGGTAAAAGGCAGTTTCAGTTTGAATATTTTGGCTTGTTTGTGACGACAGAAGTGAAACTCAAAACCAGAGTTCATAGTTTCGTGGAGCCCTTGAGCCTGAGGTTATTCGACTCAGGCTTTACTCCGGCTAGCAGCTGCGGCGCGACATCACACCACGCTAACGTTTCACATTGTGCTTGAGGGGATCAGGCAAAACGCACTGATGCAACAGTCAGGTTGTTGCCAAGTTGCTCGGGTTATAACTTTCGGTGTTCTTGACATCGCAATATGAATAAATCAGCTTGCCTGCCACGTAACAAACAAATGCATTCTCAAAGAGGCCACGGAGGAAGACTGTCCGCATAACCTAAAGAGTCTGTCTCACCTGTGGAGCACTACAACAGACATTAAGATTTATGTACAAGTTACCTATTCCAAATTTACTAAAATGCGTGTGCAATTCTGTGAGATAGCTAGCTAATTATATTTCAGAACATATCAAAGGTATACGGCTGGCTTTCTATTTCCCACACCTGAGACCACAAACCCTTCAAAATACTTGTATAGATTTTGTGCCACAGCGCAGTTAGGCACTAGACCAAGATCAGTTATGCAGTTGTAAGTACACAAGGACTGTACCAGCACGCAGCACCACTAGGAAGAGAGAGAGGCAGGAAAGTAGTGGTCACGCACTTGGTCGATGGCTTCCATCCACTGCTTCGACGAGTTCTCGGGGTCCTCCAAGTAGTACACACGGTTTGGCTGCACGCAAATAACAGCTACAGATTTTTCTCAAAAAACATGTGGGTAAATTGTAAAGTGAATAGCCTGAGAAATTGCTAAACGCACAAGGTATAATTGGTGAACAGGAAAAAGTTGTTGAGCCCATAGCAAGAGAAATTGTTAAGCACACATTAGGTGAAGTTAGTGAGAGCACATCAGCAGGAAAACTTTATGAACAAAAAGCAGATGAAATTGGGGAACAAGTAGCATGAGAAATTGGAGAATGATAAAAAAATTAGTCAACAAACAGGAAAAATAAAACAATCAGCAAAAAATTACAGACCCAACAAGAGAAATGGGTGTACGAACAGAAGGAAAATTGGAGAACAAACAGTAGGAAAATTGGTGAACAAACGGTAACAGATTGGTGAACAAACAGCAGGAGGAATTAGTGAACAAAAATGTAGAAGAATTTTGCGAACGAACAACAGGAGAAAATGCTGAAAGAAAAGCAAGAAAAATTGACAAACAAATGACAGAAAAATAGTTGAACAAACAGCTCAACATTTTGGTTTAAAAAGAGCAAGATGATTTGCTACAATAATAGTTTTAAAAATTGGTTTAGAAATTTCTATGAACAAGAAAATTCACCACCCATTATGCCGCCTATGTTATTATTTTATTTTAAAAAGTGAAACCATCTCATAGCTTATACAGGGTGATTTTTAAACATGGGTCCAAAAAGAATCATCAAGAACTCCCACAATATAGGACGTATTTAAAAATAATATAGCACTCACAAATTCCTGAGAAGTGCTATTTTTATTACGTTTTGAACACAATATAATAAGTGTGCCACACCTTTGACCACAGACAAGCATCAGCTCGATTACGCAGGCTTGTTCATCACGGCGCTGGTGAGATCTGGTCCAATTCCCTGGATTTATGCATAGAATGAATGGCCAGTGCAGCCATTCTCAACCTTTCCTAAATCATTGACCCCCAGGGCTTTATGTACTAAGTACATAAGGCCGAAATTCACCTCAACTAGGCGTAAATTTACCCCTGGTTGAGAACCTCTGGCTTTGAGTTAGTGTTTTCCTGAAGAAATATCTAAAAGGAAAAGTTTAATGTGAAAAGTCTACGAATCTATCAGGTTGGAAAGTAATGTCGTTTTTGTCCAACACATTTATTTCATCTGAAACATACACATTACGGCATTTTCTATCTGTACAATAATTTAACTCTTTTTCTATGACTTCTGTCCAACGATCAACTAGCTTACTGATGCCTTCTACATAAAAGTTCTCTGATCTTTGTGAGAAAAACAAATTCAGGTCATTCTTTGTTGGTCGTCATTTTCATAAATTTTACTGCTCAAGTGATTTTACAACGATCAGAAAAGATGGAGTCGGATGGAGCAATATCAGGGGAATAAGGCGGATGAGGCTAAACTTCCCAATTGAAACTCCTGAGTGACTATTGCCGTGTTCAGTCTCGCGTTATCATGCTGCAGCACTACACCCTACACCCAGTGTCCAAATTTTGAAATTTTCCCTAACTTGTGAAGGTATGGAATGATTGTGGGTGGTATGTGTTGCATCAAATTGTTGACCAAATTCTCTGCTGGTTAACTTTGAATTGGCCTCCACAGCATCTTTAAATGGTGTTTTCATCAATTTATTTTAGCCTTCCCGAACGTGGCCGATCTGCCGGGTAAAGTCTCCAGAAGAAAATTTTGCAAACCACCATTGACATTTTCGACCACTCAGAACATTCATCCCATAGAAAGTTCCAATATTCCTTGTAGCTTCTGTAGCTGAGTTTCCTTTTTTGAATTCATGGAGCATGCAGTATCGCAGATGCTCTTCACTAATATTCACTTTTAGAGGGCTGAGACAGTTAAACTTAATATTTCCCCCATTAACTACTATCTGAAAAGCAAAGCAAAATATTAAGACACCAATTTATCAAAAAAAATCTTGAACTGGGTACAACTTAGGAGGCTGCAAAGTGATGAAGTAAGAAACGACATTGCTTTCTCTTTCTTTCCAACCTGATACATTAACTCAAAGCATCTATCGAGGACAGTATTTCTCAAAGTTACATAACTGCTCTGTTTTTTAAAATCCATCCGTTATTTTGGGAGTCATTAAAGATTCTTTTAGGATCCAGATTTAAAATCCTTCCGTTCTTGACAAGAACAGCCTTCGCATGCACGACACGAGTAAACCAGTTACAGAAGTTGAGCAGGCAACTAATACTACATAGCTAGCTTCAACAAGACCACCACTCACAGTGTGGACAAAGAAAGTGCGGAAGTTCTTGCCCTCGCAGCGTAAGGAAGCCCCGAGGGGCACCTCCCCTTTCAGCACGTTGTTGACAGGGTCCACGTAGTAGAGGTGCGGGCCTGTTGTCAGTAGGAACATGCGGCGCCGGGGGAACAAGCCCTGCATACCACCGTCATCAGGAGACTGTCTATATACTATATCGTAGCATGAATACCGCCATTTGAGGTACCTTCTGCAGTGATGCAGAAGGTACAATTAAATTTTATGATGCAGTTCAATTTTATTATTTCAATCTAAATTTTATTTGAAAAAAGTCTAACTTGAGAAATTGAGCCTGAAATACAGCACATGAAGTTTTCAAGTGGAAAAGAGAACTTTTCACGCAACTATACTGCCACAACAATGTTTGTTGGGTAAAAATATGGCTGCTAGCTTCGTCTTCTCACAGGCAGTGGTTGCCTCAGCTACGTGTTGACATTAAGTAGACTGCAAATTCACAATATCTAAATGAGCATGGACTGAGCGCATAGCTAGGTATTAACCCAATGCATTAGACCAAATGAGTACACATATGTAGTACTTGCTATATTTATCAACCCAATATTGCATGTCACACATGGAGTAGACAATTACAGCATTTAGTAGAGAATTTTAGGATAATAACATTGGATGAAGAGAAACACTTGCCTTTCTCTTGTCCAAAAGGCCTTGTTTCAAGATGAGATTGCCATCCACAAAGCGGTGCCATTTGCTCTCCTTCTCTTGGACAGCAAGTCTTATGTTGTGCTCTTCTATACTGATGTTTGCTAAATTTTTTACTGAAAATAAAATTAAAGTTAATAAAGTTTATAAGAACTTTCTAGCTGTAGTTTGTAATGGTCTGCTGCAAAAAGTTCTAATGGGGTTTTCTAAATGGTCATAGCATCGTCACATCACCGCAAAACATTCGCCTCCAGGCTTTACAACCAAACAGGAAAGATCAATTAACAAGGAAAAGTGTGATCTCGGCTGATCAGCCATAGCCTGAAACTTTATAATGATGAAATAGGTATTACAGCTAGGCTGAAATGGAAAATATTACTGAAGCCGTTTCACAAAATTTTCATTCATGTTTTACCTTCATATTTTTATCTCATAATGGCAAATCTAGAAACAAATAATAGGATAATTCACACAGTTTGTGCTAAAATTATTTTTCGAAACATGACAAATATTCTTAGTGTAACTAGGAGGAACACTCGATGATAAAAAATACTGCAAACATTTACTAATGTAAAATACTCAGTTGAAATATTACAAACATTTATTTAAGATCTAGATGGACTTGAACTTTAAATCAACTTCATTGGGATTTCCATGAACAATATTAATACAAGTGATACAGATGGAAGTACTTGAAATGCTCAATAGTGACACATTTCAAGCCTACAAGTCTCATTAAATATTAGCTTCCAATCTCTTTGCTACCATGAGAACAATGCACCCAGAAAAAGCAAAAAATTGGAGGCTAAAATCAATAATACACACTAAGGACCACAGCAGCAACAACTTGTTAGGTACCAAAAAAGGTGCTGAAATAATTAAAACAGTGTGAATGCTTCACTGACATTATTTCAGGGCTAGTTTTCAAAAGCTCACAAGAAACTTCCCTAAATTAATATTTTGAATATTGTGTTTTACGTCAGTGTTTTTTTAACCTTCTACTGCTTTACGTCCTCTCTAAGAACATTAGGAAATCCCTCACATCGTTCTTGTATTCTAAATGTTTCGATGAAAAGCTCATGTAAACTGGGGTTTCATGAATAATAATTTAAGAGAAATTACCGCAGTATTTCGTTCAAGAGCATTTAAATTTAGTTGGTTACAAGGTTTATAAACTGTTTCTGATTTCCAGTGCACTTCTGGAGAGAAACAAACCTCTGGAGGAGGTCTGAGAGACTGCTGGTTTAGGGTTGAAGGGAGATGGCGCGTCAGGGCTCTTCACTGAACTGCTGCTCTGAACTTCAGTCTTGTTCTCGGCTGGAGGTTGGGATGCAGGCAGCACAGCAGGCGGCTGAACGTTTAGAATCACCTTCGTTTTGTTTGGTTTACTGACAACCAGCTCATTCAGCAAATCCAGCTCTCTTGGAGCCAGGCCTGGTGGGTAGTCTTTGCTCCAAATGCTCTAAAAAAATATGAGAGGAATTTTGATAGCAGAGTACTGAAGTAAGAATTTAAAAACGTTCTCATTTTACACATGTCATAATTAGGTTGAAAAGACTTTTTGTGTTATACAAAACGGAAATATACTGGACTGAGTTACATGTCAAGTGGTTACTAGGACACTGAAAGTTTTTTGGAGCAACTACTAATTTGTGAAGACACACAAAGATCATTAAAATAATTTTTCCTTCAATGATATCACCTCATTTCTTAAGACCTTGCCTCTAGTATTAGTGAATCCCACAAAGAACTTTCAACTGTTGAATCATTCTTAAAACTCTTGCACAATGACTACTACATTAAGGCCTATCCTTTTACTATACAAATACAAGCATAATTTTTCAGACAACAATGTGTTTGTTGCAAATTTCTGTGTAGTCGGTTAGATAACATGCACCGCATGATTTCACAAAATATATCATTAGTATTATATTAATTCAAGACTACCTAGCAACAATGATGGCAATTTCAAGAGAGCAAAGAGAAGAGACCATTTTGTATGAACTAAAGAAAAAGGGGGAATCTATACACAAGGTGTGTTCTCACACAGGATACCCTGCGCATAGGAACAATAAGTTAGGAAGGAAAAGGAAGAAAGGATAAAGCAGAGATAGCAGAGAAGAAGTAAGCAAAAAAGACACAAGTCCCGAAGGCCTATCTATAGCTGAGGTAACCTACAGTACCTTGCGCCATTGAAACATATTTTCTCTACAAATACCTGGCACGATTGTCATTACCTAGGACAACAAAAACTAATACTCCACCAACAACACTGCATATGAGTAACTTATACAGATGTTCAGACAGAGAGCAAAACGTGAAGCATTTAACAGGACATATGGAAACCAAAAATAACAAAATGAACCCAATTCATAAATCTATTATTTGGTAGATATCTTGAATTGTTTCTGCAACTAGGTCCTTCATTGGTAGGAGGTATCTGTGACTGTGCCTGACCTCGTCGCTGGTGTCAGGAGTGAAGGTGGTTATGAGGGGCGGAGTGGCGAGGTATAGCGTGTCCAGGTTCAGGTGTGCCAGGAAAGCATGGCTGCGGATGCTGCTGTACTGGCCACCTTTGTCTCGGGCCCCCAAACGGCCGCTGGCGTCTAACACCTCAACGTAAAACATGCAAAAAATTTACAGTTACAGTTATTTCATGTTAGCTTACTGAAATCTTACTACCCACAGAAAATTTGATAAGTTAATTTAAGTCTCATTAAATACACCTAAGGCAATTCAAAGAGAGGAAAGGAAATTCTAAGGCAATTCAAAGAGAGGAAATTTCAGTTCCAACTATGTCATCTAATTTCTCAAAATCAAAAGAATTATCTGAAAAAAAAAAAAAAATTGCACAGTTACAATCATTTCAGGTTAACTGATCAAAATCTAGAGACTTCCCCTGAAAATAATTTATTATCACAAAATAAAAGTTAGATCATCTGGATGGCAAATAAAAATCCCAAGTTAATTAGTTAAAAAATTACCTAGTCACAATAACATCCTGTTAGCTAATCAAAATCCCAAAATTGCAAGTGAAAATAAGCTACAAATTACGCAGTTACAATTATACTATCACGTTAACTAATCTAAATCTTTAAGCAGTAATTTTGAATCTTCACCTTAAAATAATGTTCCGTTACTAATTTTGATAAATGATCATCCATTTTTCACATTGTAAATTGTTGAGCATTGTATTCTGCTCACATGTATGTGTAGACATATCAATATATCAAGAGTATACTTTTCTATTTTCTTTTTCAACTGGACTGTTTTCATACTAAGGTGCAAGATGTAATGAATGAAAATAACACAAGCAAGTTTTAGTTTTTTTTTGCCTTAAGTAAGATGAGAAAAGAAAACAACGCTCTAAGGCAATCATCTAGGATACTGACTCGGGCTAAATTGAGCAGATCCATGTAACCACTATCTATTTCCACTTACCAGTAACTTTGTCACCAAATCTTGGGCATCACCAAAAAACCCTGATGGAAATTCGTAGTTCAAGTCTAGGATGCCTTTGAATATAATGTACTCAGACCTGAAATAAATATAAATAAGGAGATATACAAGAGAGCTTTGCATTTTGAATGCATATTTCATCCACATTTTTGCTCAATAAATATGATCTACATACTGAAGCTTGAGTTATGTATGATGTTTGCAGCACTGCTTTAGTATATTTTTACCAATGTTAGTCTCTGGGAACACACAAGTAACAAGCAATATGAATATTCAAACCTTTGGCATCTGAAAAGTTATTTCTTTGAAGCTGTTTTTGGGAACTAGGTCAAAATCTTAGATTAAGTTTTACTCGGTACTAACAATTTTCTCTCTGTACTAACAATGTTGAGCTATATTTCACATGGTAATAAAACAGTTCAATCATGCACTCTAAACAGCAAGGAGTTGACATTTATACATAATATAATATACACAACAAAACGAGTTGGTCTATAGAATGAAAATTTGTACAATATTATTATCTGGACAGCACTGAAAACCCCAGTGCAGCAAATGCTTCCAAACCTCAACTCTCAACTCAAAACAATGAAACGTCAAACTTGATGACCACACCCTTGTGCATGAATAAAAAAGTTTATGAAACACAATGAAAGTTGAAGAAGAAATTAATATATCCTGAAAAACAAGACAGAAGTGAACCAAAAATATGATCCGCCACAGAAGAAAAATCCTATTCCATTTCAACTAGAAGAAGGCCTCCCTAACTCATCAGCTTTGGACTTCACATTTTCCCCCTGATGGTGCTACTATGCATAGATACAATAACTGTATCCTCCAGAGAGGAAAGACCTCATTAGGAAATAAATAAAATGAAAAGCTCCACATGTAAAACTTGATCCATGCATCTCAGTTTTTGAGTAAAGTATTAAGGAAAGAAGCATGTAAAAATTAAATATTGTATAATTTGTTCAAGTAAAACAAAATTATGGTATGAAATTATCTTTTCCTTGAGCATAAACTGTTATACATCTAAAATATAAGTGGACATGCTAGTGTACTGACCAACAAAAAAAAATAGGGAATTTAATTTAACATAGCAGAGCCAGTACAGAATACATAGAGTGAGCAAATTTTCAAATAAGTCTTACTTAGCTCTGAAAGGCGGCAGACCAGACACAATTTGATAGATGATGCAGCCAAGGCTCCAGAGATCAGAGGCAAAGCAGACCTTCTTTTCTTGCAACACTTCCGGTGACACGTACTGCGCTGTGCCTACAAAGCTGGAGCTCAGCAGCAGGTCCCCAACTGTTCCCCAACATACCATCAAAAATAATGATCTAACTTTCATTACAGAATATTTATGCTGCTAAAATTCAAATATGAAAAATCTATGTGGCACTTTTATGAAGCATTTCGCTTTAAATATAAGCAATTTCATTCATGTAAAAATATCCATAAATTTACACCAGGAATCCATTTATACAATTATTTCAAGCACCAAAGAACCAAACAACAGAGAGTCCTCTCAACTAAAGAACAGTAAGCTCTAACATGCAAGGTTCGCTTACCTGGTTCATCTGAGTCAAGTATTTCTAGTATTTTTGCTGAGCCAAAATCAGAGATTTTTAGATGCATTTTTTCATCTAATAAGATGTTCTCAGGTTTCAAATCTCTGAACAAAAAAAAAAGGCATTAATGAATCTACAAAAGTGAAGCAGCAGATACTTGCATGTATTCATCGACATTTTCATTTCAAAGTAGATATGAAGAAACACCATGAGAAAGCGTACATTCAAATTTTCATTAGAGAAGTAATGGTAGCACAATGCTGAATCAGCAAAAGAGTTAGAATCTGATTAGCCCCAGATAACTGTTGCTTCTTTAATTAACCTTGGGGAAATATCCTTCAATAAGCAGAACTACAAATGTCCCAACTACATCATGAATAATACAGACAAACATTAAAAAACTAACAAGATCATTATTAAATTAGTTTAAGACTTCCTAGTCACAACCAAGGCACTCTATAGACAGCAAAGAGAAGGAATTATTAGGTTTGGAGTTGAGAAAATGGAGAATCTATGCACAAGGTGCGTTCTCATACAGGGGACCCTGTACACAAAAACTACAAATTAAGAAGGAACAGGAAGAAAAGGCAAGAAGAAATTACAAAGAATGCATGAAAACCAGAAGAAGCAAAGGAGGTACAGAGGGTAGAAGTGAAATCTCATATACCTATTTATAGCTAGGGTAACGTAACAGTATCCCCCTGAGGATGCTCCTTTCTACTGGAGAAGCTAAACAAATTTAACTAACCTGCACCTATTGTCTATCTTAAGCCCCCTGAGGGGTGAGTAAAAAGTGCTAAAAAATAGTGTAGTGGTGAACCAAAAAATTAAGTCTATAACAAAACAAAAAATTGTGTATTTCAACAATAAGGCCAACCTTACCATCAGCTTGGGATCTCATAACTTTCTTGTAGGAGCACCAATTTCCACATAAAATAGTTATATTCCCCGAGGGGCTCATTCTGAGAATTTTGAGATGATCATTTAAGACATGGAGAAATTTACAATGAAACTTGGGAAGCTGTTCTCAACTAGCTCCACATAAAATGGTTCTCAATAGGCGATTTGTAAACATATTAAAAATCCTGGGTTTTACACAACTTTTCTAAATTGCTGATATATACAACACTACAAGGAAGAAGTGCTTTTGTTCAACGAATTTTTTAGTATTGCCTCAAAATTAACCGTAATTTTGTTTGAGATGTGTTCCTGAGGATAAATCCAGCATTTGAATAATCCTACACTGCACCACAAAAGTGAGCATTATTTACCCTCTACCCTTACCCTCTTTCCATGACCCATCACTACTTTGCTGAGGGAACTCAAAGTCAGCAAAGTCACCAAGCTTACTTCCCTTCAACTCAGGACCTCATATTTTTTTCCCTGGGACTGCAAATTCCCACAGATATATTTGTATCTCCCAGAGGGGAAAAAGAAGAAATAAAGGAGCACAATTGATTCCGTTACGATGAAGATACTATTAAAGGCTCAAAACTAAAAATGCTAATTTTGCCACCTAAATAATGTAATAATAAGCATTACAATTTTCCAAAATTTGGTACACAGTAAACTTGAAACTCTGCAATGAAGTGACATCAATTATCAGCAGATAAATGAGCCAACATTAAGGCAAACAAAATTCAAATTTTAGAGACATTTGAAGAATAACAAATGGCTATCTTTTTCTGCTCACCTGTGCACAATATTCAGAGAGTGTAGATGCTCCAACCCCTTCAGCATCTCACCAGTGTAAAATGAAGCACTCTCGTGGTCAAAGTTGCCAACATTTTTAATCAATTCCAGGAGTTCCCCATGCTTGCAATAACTCAGAATAAAATCTACACAAGGATGTTAAGGATTATCTGTCCGGTATAATTTGTAGTATAATCTCTGTGCTAAGATTTCAGCTGAAATAATGCTAACTCACACCAGGAAAATTGGCACAGTATTCAATTCAAGTCACATTCCAGTAATTCAATTACTTCATCTTATTAAAGCTGGACAATGAAGCAAGCGTAATAGGACAAAAAAAGCTAGAATTTTCCGCCATATGAGAGAGACAAAAAATGAGAGAATGAAAAGAATTCAAATGCTACACTACTTTAAAATTACACATGTCTACCACAAAATTATGTACCAGCTATTGCAATAAGCAGAAAAGAAAAAACCTTTTTTATTTCATTCCCACTGCATTGTAACCAAAACAGATGTCTTTAGGAGGGATTACTAACAATATTTTACACAATTTGTTGAGAAAGCAGCATGCTTCAATCATTTTAGATGAAAATGTTTCAAAAATATTTACTATTAACCAATTCAAAATCAAAGACACATACATTATATCATGATTGCTTTATCCACACTGGTATTTTTAAAACTTGAATTTCAATGTATGCTATCCTTTATTATACCACTTTCATTCAGTCCAGTAAAAGTTTAAAACCTAAAACTGTATCAAAATGATACCTGAAAATGTTTGATTCTTGAAAATAATAACAATATTTTTGAGTTACATTACGGCAAGGATCATATAAGCTCTCAGCTAACCACAAAGTATTGAAGTTATTGCTCATCACATAGTGGTTCTTTACTTGTGCAATGCTATTTTGTTGTATAGGCTTTGCACAGTTAACTGTAACCCATTGAAGTTTTCAACTTTTCATACTTCTGCAAATAGTTTACTATTCTTTTTACTAAATCAAAACACACAAAAAAGCCACATTTCTACATACAAATGGACACCATTTCTTTGTACACTAAGTCACACTACTTTTTCACATAAAACGGATTAAATTTCTCTACATGAAAAAATCATAACATGAAAGTCTTACTTTCTTAATGAATTTAATAGAGAAGTCAAGAAACCTTTGTACCTACAAATGTATTGAGAAAATAACCTACCCTCCAGCATTGGAAATAATTTAAGGGAGAAAATACTGCATACCCAGTCTATTCAAGATTGTTTAGTTAAACCTGGACAAAATCATCCAGAAATACAATTTTTTTGTAACAGAGCTTCAACCTAATACCTGCACAAATAAGGGTTTCCAAAAAAAAAAAAAACTGAATTTTCATAGAGAGAAAAATATTGATTTCCACCAAGTGTCTTCTATGATGCAGTTTACACCACGGAAAATGAAGAGTTATTAGAGCTTTCAAAATTTTCAGAACAGCAAACATAAATAAAAATAGCATCAAAGGTACTTGCAGCAATGGTTGTGAGTAACCTAAATTACTCCTATTAAGGGAAGCAAAAGCTTATTTTTATGAATTTTTTGAAAAATAAATAAAAATAACTTCCAGAGGAAAATAAGCTCTTGGGCATTAACAGCATGTTTATAACATTCAAGTAGCCCTAAAAATTTTGGAATTTACCCATTACAAAGTATCAACTGAGTTGTTCTGCAAAGTCAGGGACCAAGCTAGCATGGCTTCTGCAGAGCTTACTATAACACTAATACAGTCACAGTCTGAACAGAGCATAGCAGGTACAATGTAAAATTGATTATCAGAGGTTTGACTTTAATTTCTACCCAGCCTCAGCACTCAAGTGACTAGATGTGATGAAGTAAGGAAGGAGTGTAACTCATTACACTCTGAGAGAAGATATATTAGAGAGAGAGAGAGATAAATTAGATGATGAGTAAACTCCTTACCAGGCAAGAGGATGAAGAGAGAAGGAATAGAAATATTGAGTACTTATAACAAACAAATGCAACAATTCTCAAACCAGTCAGTAGGTATAGTACAGTGATTACGGATATGCAAAGAATAAGCCTATTCATAACCTAACATACTCACACTATACTCTTAAAATATGAGCAACAGCTTTATCAACATTGAATATGAACACTAACCTGGTTATGAATAAACTTCACACTAAAAAAAAACACATTTAAATGGAATGAAAGGATACAGAGATTAGCATTGCATTGGAAAGCATAAGCAAGCTTCACAAAGAAAGGTGCTGTCTTATCCTCTGCTTTGTTGAGGATGTTCATGATCTCCTTCTCCCTCATGACGTGTTTGACTTTCTTCTCCCGAGTGATTAGGAGTTTTGGGCAAACTTTTGCTGGAAAAGTAAACAAAATATTTTTAAATTTTGCCCAGGAGTTTTTTGCAGTAATTTAGAATTATCAAATAGCTGCTTACATCTCTTAAAGAAATGCCTCTTAAAGAACAGTTACCATACAAACATATATATATATACCATAATACCAATATATCAAATATTTTCAGCTTCACTTCCATTTCTGAATATTTATAAAAAGCTAAGAAAAATTACAAACAAACCAGCATATTCCTTTTGAGTATGCACATCCTTTGCCAAGTACACCTGAAAAACAAAAATAAAATAAATAATTCAAAATTAAACCCAAAAGATGAGTTCGGCACTTTCTTAAAAAATAATCTCCTAAAAACCTGGCATCTGACAGAACAACTTGAGCAGATTGCATGTTAGTCAACAGTCCAAGAGATTGCCTCAACTATCCTAGTACTGTGGTTAGCTGTAGATAATTGGAATCATTATAAAAATCCTGATGCCCAAATTTTTTTTCCACTTTTCTACTCCTTACCTGCTATTTTCAAGTGAACAAATATAATCAAGACTACACTCAACACTAAGCTGTAATATGGAAACATGGCACAAAGCAAAATTGTATATAAAATAATTTAAACCTTCTGAGTCGGATTTTACACAACTGATTTAGACAGGTAAAAATACATGCTTCAGCTCAATTACCCACATTGAAATAGATTAGGCAAAAATAATTTTTATTTTATATATATATTATAAAATTTATGTGTACTGGGATGATTATATCACAGTAGACAGTCACAAACAATGGAGTTCAAACAATATTGAAAGCGTATTTCCTTCATAGTATTACAACAATAATTTTCCTTTACAAAAAAATGTGAAAAAGAGTCTGTAAAATACCTCGAAAAATTTGTAAGAAAAAATAGTAGAAATAACTTCAGCCTCATCTGCAGTAGTGGGTCAACTAAGCACTATTGCTGACATTGTGCAATAGGTAGCAGAAAAATGGTGTGAATAGTTTCTGAACCTATAACTGTATTACATATATGTCCCTTTGGACTTTTAAATATCTGGTGGGACACAAATGTCCCAGCACACTCAAAAGGGTAAAATAATTACTTTTAAAATTTCAGTAAGACCCAAGAGAATTTTTTGGAACCCTTGATAATTAAGAAGACTTTTCTTTAATGTTAAAAAGAAAATCTTTTCAAACATTTGATATTAATCTTGCAAGAAGAGCTTCTCAATAATTGAAGAGATATGAAATTTTTGAACACACACTACTTAACATAAGTAATCATGCATGCAATTATTACCATATTTGCTAGTCTAGAACTAATTCAAGAAACTGGTCTTCAACATATGAGTACAGTGGTACCTCGGTACTCGACCATAATCTGTTCTGATGAGGTGGTCGAGCACCGATTTGTTCAAACACCGAAACCAATTTTCCCATAGGAAATAATGGAAAGTATTTTAATCCGTTCTTACCATTAAGAAAAATACCTAAAATATTATAGGAACGTGTATCTAAACAACAATGAAGATATAAATGTGTACAAGAAGTACATGATAAAGATAAATAAAGCATTATAAACCATTTTGCTTTTTTGCAGATGAGAGCTTCACTAATGCTGTCCCCTGCCAACGTCTTTTCCTTGGTGAAGATAAGATGCAACTTCCCCATTTCTTCCATTATCTGAGGCCTTTGCTTACTAATTGCTGTCACTCCCATTGCAACATCAGCTTTCTTTAACACTTCCTTATGCTTCAAGATAGTGGAAATGGTTGACTTTGCCATTTCGTACTGCGACGCAAGGTCGGACACTCGTACACCACTTTCATGTTTAACTATAATTTCCTTCTTCAGTTCAATAGTGGTCCTCACTGTTTTCCTCTTTGCCTTCCCCTTATCACTGTCTTTCTTTGGACCCATTATTAAAGGCTAGAGCAACTCAAAAGTTTAAATCTGAGAAGAAATACTGGAACAAACTTCGTACGTCTTACTCCGCTGGCAGTCCGAGTCGAGCTGACGCTTACCCAGCGCGTTCGGGTCGACTCGGATAGTCGAGTACCGAAAATCTGTTCGAGGTCCGACGCATCTTCTACTCGAATTTTTTGGTCGAGCACCAATTTTGTCGAGTATAGAGGCGGTCGAGTACTGAGGTCCCACTGTACATGACTTGAAACATCTCAAGTTTCCATTCAAACTAGTAAACCATACACTCACCGTTGAAAAACTTCCTTCTCCGATCAGCTTGCCAAAAATAAAATCATTCTCCGTTCTCTTCTCTGGTTTCTGCAACACGAACTCATTTCAGCACAATTATATATTCCTTAATGGATTCAATAAAATATTGAGTATGAGAAAAAGACACAACTTGACAACATTAAACTTAATAAAATAATAGGTAAAGTCTATTTAATGAATTACAAGCAATGATAGTAAAACTCTCAAAACTAAAGCATGCGCAAACCCCATGGTATAATAAATTATTTTCACCATAACAAAATAACACAAAATAATTGTTATTTTAAAGACTTACTTTAATAGAATCCTTTGCACTATTCATGGTTGACCTGAAACAGGAAAAAAAAATACGTTAGTTAATTTTTTGAGGTAATGAAATGCTAAACACTTTGACTGTGACATGCAATATCACTGGTACATGGAGGTAATTTTCATAATGCTGCTGACCGACCAGTAGTCACAAACTCAATTTATATAAATACTTAATCAAAGCTAAATGAAGGCACAATCCAGTTTGTGTTTGCTGTTTTCAAAATAGTTTGCTACAATTTACTTTAAATTTGAGTTTGGTATTGAACCTAATATTTAGTTGCCACAGTCAAAGTGCTAAGACAGCTGGTATTTCAGCTACTTTTATTTTATTTATTACCAGAAGAGGACTAAACATACTCTACTGAAGACAACTGATTTGAAAGTACATACTTACATGATTTCTTGACTGATTTTCAAATAAAATATGTGTTCACTGATAGTTCATTCATCAATTTCTTAACTTCATAAATGAAGAAGTAGGATAAAATGTTTCCATTAAACTTTTTCTCAAAAAACCTAGAAGGCAAAAATTAGGTTACGTCATTTCATATTTCTTCTAATAACTATAAAAAATAAAGATTGAGCCAAAGCGATCATATTGACTTTTTATATATATATATTGTATAAACTTTATTTTAATAGTCATACCTCGGTACTCGACCGCCTCTATACTCGACCAAATCGACGCTCGACCAAAAAATTTGAGTCGAAAATGCATCGGACCTCGAACAGATTTTCGGTACTCGACTAGCCAAGTCGACCTGAACGCGCTCCTCGGCCAGCGGGTAAGCGTCAGTTTGACTCGGACCGCCAGCAAAGTAAGACGTATGCAGTTTGTTCGAGTATTTCTTCCCAGATTTAAACTTTTTTGTGTTACTCTAGCCCTTAATAATGGGTCTAAAGAAAGACAGTGATTAAGGGTTTTGGTGTTCGAACAAATCGGTGCTCGACCACTACCTCAGAACGGATTACGGTCGAGTACCCAGGTACGACTGTAATAGTGTATATAATATTTTATAATATACATGTATTGTAAATACTTTATTATAATTTATATACAAAGGCCCATTCCTTCCAACAAGGAGATGTAGCCAACCACTGAGGATCAGATTCTTTCCCCTCCCCCTTTCTGTTATATAATTACATAATTCAATTGCTCACTGTCACACACATATCTACACCTTCAAGCTTACCCCTGCTGCTTCACATGGGTTTGGAGGTTCTCGACTGGCAGAATTGACCCACTTTCAAACAATCTAAATAAACAAAAGTTAGCCACTGAATGCCACTCATTAATATTATGTCACAGTCAGGCACACAAAATAGCTTTGCACTCATCTGTTCCATTGTGTAACTTCCAGCTTTCACTAACATAATAGTTTGTTATATAGCATAAGGAGGTGTAGAGGTTGTTGTTAGGAATAAGTGTCTGAGTTCGCATGTTGAAAGGAGGTTGTATGAAAGTGCCATTATGCAAAAAGAGTTGAAGAATAAAATTGGTTAATAGGAGTTGGTTGAATATGCTCAAGAAGAAATATGAAGAGTATTACTAGAAAATTCTTTGGAATAGGCAGAGAAATATGATGGAAGTCAGTAGAAAGCTGATAAAAAGAGTGGACTGTGGTGTGTTGAAATGATTGTTATAAGGAAAGAATAAAGTAGGTATAAAAAAAGTATTGATGAAGTTAGAAGTTTGTGGAAGCAATGTTAGAAGAAGGTAAAATATTGGATAGATGAATAGATATGAAGGGGCATTAAGTAATGTCATATACAAAAAATTATAAAAAGTATAGGCTAATGAGACTTAGATAGGAAATGTAATGAAAACACACAATTTTCCAGCATGAAAAAGACATATGTACTATACAAGTGTTAAATGAGAGCAAGTTGCATGATTCTGAGCGTGAGTGTGAGTATCAGGAGAAGATGAAAGTAGAGTATGGGAGGGTGAAGGTAAGTGAGGTTGGTGGAGTGGAAGGGGAATGGAAGCTGTTTAAAGATGTGGTGGAAAAATATGCAAGGGAAGTGTGTGGGGTAAGGAAGGTTGGAGGGGGAATTAGAAAGGGGAGTGAATGGTGGAATGGAGAAATAGGAGCAGCTGTGAGAAGAAAGCGGGGGGCGTTTGAAAGGTGGCTGCGAAGGGGCGGCCAGCAAAAATTTTGAAGAGTATAAGGAGAGGAAGAAAGAGGTACAAAGAATGGTGAGGAGAGCAAAGAGGGCAGCAGATGAGGAGTGGGGGAGGAAGTTGGGAGGGGACTTCAAGGAGAGAAGGAAGGTTTTCTGGAAGGAAGTGAAGAGGATTAGGAAAGGACAGGTGGAGAGTGAGGCAAGAGTGAAGGATGCAAATGGTAGGCTGCTAGTGGAGGGTTGTGATGTGAGGAGGAAATGGGCAGAGTATTTTGAGGTACTGCTGAACGTGAAAGATGATAGGGTTGCAAGAGTGGTAGCTGTTGGAAGTGATGTTAGAATGCCTGTGTTTGGTGAAGTTAATAGAAGTGGAATAAGAAGTGTAGAAGTAAAAGGTGCGTTGGATGTGATGAAAAATGAGAAAGCACCAGGTGTGGATGGTTGCTCGGTTGAATGTCTAAAGAAAGGAGGAAATGTGGTTATAGAATGGTTGGTACGTTTATTTAATGTGTATTTTGGGGCTAGTAAAGTGCCGATAGATCGGAGTAGCGCGTGTGTAGTTCCGTTGTACAAGAGGAAAGGTGACAGGTATGAGTGCAGTAATTCTAGAGATATAAGTCTACTGAGTGTCGTTGGGAAGCTGTATGGAAGAGTGAGAGTGATGACAGATCGTGTGCTGGCTGAAGAACAATGTGGTTTTAGAAATGGCAGAGGTTGTGTGGATCAAATGTTTGCTGTGAGGCAGGTAAATGATAAATACTTGGCAAAAGGTAAAGATGTATATTGGGCATTTATGGATCTAGAGAAGGCGTATGACAGAGTGGACCGTGAGGCTCTGTGGCAAGTTGTGAGCTTGTATGGAGTGGGTGGGAGACTGTTGAATGCGATCAAGAGTTTCTACATTGACAGCAGAGCAAGTGTGAGAGTAGGCAATGAGGTGAGTGAGTGGTTCCCAGTTATGACAGGTGTGACACAGGGATGTGTGATGTTGCCGTGGTTGTTTAATTTGTTTATGGATGGTGTGGTGAGGGAAGTGAATGCCAGAGTGTTGGGAAAAGGTGCGCAGTTGGTGGGACGAAATGGTGTGTATTGGGAAGTGTGTCAGCTGTTGTTTACAGATGATACAGCGCTTGTGGCTGATTCAGAGGAAAAGCTGAGGAGACTGGTTGTAGAGTTTGGTAAAGTGTGCGAGAGGCGTAAACTGAGGATAAATGTGAATAAAAGTAAGGTGATGAGATGTTCAAGAGGTGGAGTGTTTGGAACTTTGGATGTGAGGATGAATGGTGAAGTGTTAGAAGAGGTAGAGCATTTTAGGTACCTCGGGTCGGATGTGGCTGTTAAGGATAGTATGGAAGTAGAAGTGACACATCGAGTGAGTGAAGGCTGTAAGACATTGGGTGCAATGAGGAAAGTTTTTGAATGCAAGAGTTTGAGTGTGAATGCTAAGAGGGGACTGTGTGAAAGCTTGATTGTGCCAGTTTTGTTGTATGAAGCTGTGTCCTGGGGTTTGAGAGTAGCTGAGAGGAGGAAGATGGATGTGTTTGAGATGAGGTGTTTGAAGAGCATGTATGGAGTGACAAGAAGAGATAGGATAAGGAATGAGTTGGTTAGGGGGCAGACGGGGGTTATCAAACAGCTGAGCAGGCGAGTGGATGAGAGTGCTCGGACGGTTTGGGTATGTTGAAAAAATGAATGTTGAGCGGCTGGTGAAAAAGATTTATATGTCGGAAGTGAGTGGTATTAGAGTGCGAGGTAGACCACGGATGAGTTGGATGGATGGGGTGAAGCGTGGTTTGTCTGAAAGGGGTCTGACTGTGGATGTGGCAAGAGGGATGACTGCAGATAGAAGTAAGTGGGGGCAGTGCATAAGAAGGTAATTTTATTTTTTGACGCTGTACTGGGAGCCTGCCCGCGTGTGATGGGGTTGACTTGTCCTGTGCGGGGGGAGGGGCTGCACTCAATGAAGCTGTTGGGGTAAACCAGCTATGGCTGTCGGGCCTGACTGTGAAAGTGAAAGGTGGTTGTGCTGGGCTGCTGCTGATCCTGGCAGTTCTGGTGCGGCCAGTGCTGCCTCTCTCGCTTCCTAGTGACTAAGGGTGATGATTGTGGCCTGCTGATGGCTACCCTCCCATAGGGAGGAGAGGCCTGGTATATGTATGTATGTATGTACTATACAAGTTAATAAATAAAAATTAAATTCAAACTTCACTCACACTCAACATTCAGTTTAATCATTTCAATGGCTGATAGATAAAATTAAGTAAATTATTTTGTTAAATTTGATCAACCAATCATAAATTCATACATTCTATATTGTGCAGTAATTTTTGCTATCCCTGCAATGGTTTTGCTAAGAGCACCTTTAGAAAAACATTCAAGTGTTTCCAAAAATTATATTTCCCTTAAAATAATTAAAAAACATTCATCCACTTAATGTACAAACTGTAAACTGCCCTAGTAAACTGTAAAATATACTTCTGATAAAGAAAATTCTTCTACATGAATGTATTAAATTGATTGCAGATTACATATTCAGTAGTATTTCAGTATGACACACAAACTCACTTTTAAATTTTTGTTGCTTCTACAATGGTAATGACATCAAAATAAACAACTTTTCTTCCATGCACTTTCCGTTGCAAAAAAGTATTTAAGGAGTCATAGCGGTAGGTTAATTTTTGTCTTTCATTGCAGTTGTGTTGTTGCAGTGTCAAAAATCAATTCATTTTCTATTAGAAAATGGAATACAGACAAATTTAAGAAAAGACTTGAGCAAAATCACAATTGAACATCTGTTTTGATTGCTCAAATGGACGTTCGGTTACGTTAGGATAGGTAATGTTAGGTTGGGTTACCGTTGCAACTTGTTAAATACTCATTTGCGACATATTTTGATGTCATTACCCTATTACAAGCAACAAAAATTTGAAAATTGATAAACGTGTTGTTTTAAAAATTTCCCACATATCAACTTTCCTTCTTAGTACTCCCAGATCAAAATTAACACTGCATCCCACATCAGCATCAACTCTCTTTCCCTTGTCTAGCTCTCCACTAACAAAAAAATTAGGAGTTGCATTAGCAGCACACATTAGAATAAAAATACTACTACAATACTAATATTTAACAGCCAGAACTGCAACATTACTGAGCCACATTTACTCCCATGCAATAAGGTTCCACTGCCAATTGCAGTGTTGGTCGGCACTATGGATCAGCCTATTGTTTCAATAGATATTCCCATATTTAAATTTGATGCAAATCATTTAAACCATGCCATAATCTTATGTTGAATTAGAAACTTGCTGTGGTTGTCTCGATATTTTAGAAGCTCTTACAAAATGTACTTGGCAGGAAACTTGACATGAGTAATTGCTTGTGTTTACAGTCGCAATGTTAGAAATATAAGTTTGAATAAGGCATCCAACAAGTAACATATGCTTATCTTTTACAGAGTTTACCTATTCTTTTACTTCTGTTAAGAACACCGTTATTGTAACCCAATTAGAGCACGAAAAGACAGAAAAACCGACACCTTTGTTTACAAACATTGACCTTTTAATCGTACATCAATTATAACACACTACCTTTGTAGAGAGTTAAGTTTTTTATTTAAAGAAATGGAATTTTTACACGGAAATACTTTACTGGGGTGCTAAAAGCAGAACATTTTTCGAACTACTGTTGATTGACCGCCGACTAATAATCGGTTTATCACATTATTTGAGTGTTTTCTCAACTTTTCTGCAGTGGTGCAAGATGGACCATAAGATTACTCTCGGAGGAGTACATAACATGTGTAAGATTTATTATTTCGATTTACAAAACTCCCCATTATTGACCCTTAAAACTATTGAAAATATTTCAATTTTGCTCATACTAAATATACAGCCTTTCACATGAGTCGTAATATCATTAATTCAAAATGGGGAGATAAATGGAATTAATTTTATTCATGAGCTCAATAAGGTAAATGTACTTTACAATATGCAATGAGTTCCAATATCATATATTTACACATAAAATTTTCCCATTTTAGAATTGTCGCAAATCCAGCCTTGCTCCTTACTAAAGTCCCGTGCAAGACAGCCCATATCTTGCATAATTAGGGACTAGGTTTTCTTGTATAACAAACTGGCCTAAAAAGTAAGAACGCTAACTATTTATGACAAGCGGGGCAATGGTGGGAGTGCTTCACTTTCCTGGCGACCTAAATAACCTTGGACATGCATAAAATGTTCGTTTGTCTTTACGAGCGAATCCGAAGCCTCAGCTACGGATCCGAGCGAAGTTGAGGAGGGGCCTTCGCGGGTTGCTTCCTCAGATGACGACGATAAGTGGTCCGGGGCGCATGTCTACAATGTGCTCTGACCTATACCGGCCCCGCTTCAGGAAAGCTTAATCCTTGACAGCCGGCTTTTTATGGAGAAATGTTCACCGGAACATAATCTTCGAACGTAACATCGAGGTGAGCATTCTCTTTAGCTATTGTCCTACTTGTCATAAGTTTTTGTTATTGCAGCGTGTACTGACCCCGTTCAGGGTGTCAGCTAAAGACTATGTTTCCTGTGCCAGTTAGTTCTGGAAGTTTTTCGCCGCAGAAGCGGGTTGGCGAGACAGAATTACAGAGTGAGAAAATAGAGTAGGGTCTAAAATGAAGTTCTGCAATAAATTCCGTTGAAAGTTATTAAATATACAAATATATTAAATCGCAAAAAAAGTTGAAGGAATTGGTAAGGTTGAGCATTGTTTGTACATTTTCCAGTTTTGTGCTCGATGACCAACATACGGCAATTTTCAGCACCCCACTTTGAACAATGAAGACCCTGGTTTAAAGATGTTAGTCCATCACTTGTGGTATTTTCATTAACGTACAAGCAGCTCTTTTACGTCAGCGTACTTTATACGCACGACAGCTGGAGAGTAATTGGCAATCTGATGCTTTTTACTTCTGATCTGAATGTCATATTTTTTCTATAATTTTCACCTATTTTACTCTCAATATCAACAGCTGCCGCCGAAGCCTAAGCTCGTGCAGAGTCTTTCCTCATGCCGAAGTTGTTTCAATACATATAATAGTTGTATCCCAATGCTCTGGAGATGACGTTCATATTTTCAGTATCTTCTGATGAATTCTGAGCTCTTATTCTTTGACGAGAAAAACTGAAGCACAAATCTTCTTACACCGTGATGCTAAATCTCCTCTGGTCCACAAAGAGCACGGCATTCAGTCATTGATACTAAAAGCACAATGTATCCGCCTCCCGACGAATATTGGTTCAAGAGAAATTTGCGAGTTGTTCCCTTCTCCAAGCCTGGTCATTACTTAGTGTCAGTGCGCTGGTATACACGACGCTATTTGTACCTTTTAATATCAATCGAATTCTACTACAATACTCGACATGTTCCCTAAACAGCTCCGCACAAGCGGTACACACTGATCTTAAAATAATAGAACGCTGTAGGAAGGGGAATGGAACACCAAATGTCTAATAGTTTACTGCAACGAAATGTAAGTACAATGCCTATTCATCGCCTGCAACGAATTAGAATAAAAATCTATACTCACTGATTATGCGAAACATTAAAACCTAGTTCGCTTGCAACATGGAATTTTCCCTTGCCACATCCTGGAACATTACTGTGCACGGTAAAATCGAAATAATTAACACGATGTCATAAGAAAAGCGAACAGCAGAAGTCAAAACATGGGTCAAGTTACAAAATTCTTGTAATACTAGGGAATTCTAGCTTTATCAATAGTTTTCGTATTATTTTTGTTCTTTCTTTAGAGTCGTATGGAGTAGAGAATGATTGGATTCCCGTTGTCAACTGGGATGACCGAGGTGAACTTTATTAACACGTTCCTCGCGTATTGGGCCACATGTGTACCAACTGGGAAATTGTCCATTTAAGTGCCGGTATGAATGCATTTCATTTGATCTGTTTTGCGGCATTTTTATTGATGTCGTTTAATTGTATTTTTCATATTCATTAGGAAGAATGAAAATTAATTCAAGCTAGAAAATTGATTTCCCTATTTTGCTACTTACAACCTAACCAAACCAACCGTTAACAGCCGCGGAAATGCGAGGAACGTGTTAAACTGTATTGAAGGCTCAGAAGTGCGGCCAAGTATGGAGCAAAAAAGCACGAATAAGTTGGAGGAATATGGAAGTATATTGCTGTATTTACTATTTAGTTCAACGGATGGGGTGAATGCATCGCGGGGACTGAAAGGATACCGTGAAAAGGGGGCAGTCCTGAAGAATAAGGTGCGGCTGTTAACATTGCGTGAACCAAAATCGACAACTGTATAAGATTGATAGATTGATTATAAGTTTTAGCTCCCCTTTACCACAACAAAGATGTTCAAAGAGAAGAATGATGAAAGCACCATTTAGTATGGAGTTAAGGGAACGCAGAATCTACGCACAAAATACATAATAAGCTAAGAAAGAAGTTCATGAAACAATATAGAAGTTCAAGAAGAAAGTAGTAGGTGCTAAAAAAAACAGGTCAGCAGTGAAACGAAAAAAGATGGTCCGTAATTAAACAAAACGCTTCTTCTATTTCAACAAAAAAGGCCTCCCTAACCTTTAGCAGGGAACCTCACATAATCCCCCTAGGAGCGCTAATTCCCATAGATACAATAATTGTATCCCCTTGAGGGACACAATTGTACGAGAAATTAGAGGTGATCTAGGGTAGTGTCTGTGTTATAAAAGAGTGATAAATACTGTCCTAAATTATAAAACCAAATTAAACGAAAACGAATGGGCCAAAGTTATTCATGGATAATATAGATGAGTTAAATTGATCTTCTATAGCCCCAAAGAAAGTGTTACGCGAGAGGAAAACATCCTCTAGTATGAAATTAAGAGACAAGGTGTGTCGCCAATTTACTCTTTGCACGAAGTGCATCTTCACACCCTGCCCATTGAACAGCAGGAGTGATTATATTATTAGTTAGTTCAAGTCCCTATCCGCAACAAATGCGACCCGAAGAGAGGAAGGTACCATTTAGTATTGAGTTGAGGGAACGCAGAATCTATGCAGAAAGGGCATAGAAACAATAAGTTGAGAAAAAAGATTATGAAACAAGATCAAAGTTGAAGAAGAAAATAGTAAGTGCTGAGAAACAGGACAACAGGAAACAGAACAGGAAAAAGGAGCGGTTGTTGCATCAGTAATTATTTCAATCATTCGAAATAATAATTACTATTATTAAAATGGATCCTTGTTTAACCAGCGCCAACACATCACATGTAACTTGGACAACATGCTCAGTAAAGTTTTCGAAAAATGCCATATAATGATCACTTGTGCACCTGATCAAAAGCAAACATGACGAAAACAGAATAAGATCAAGTGAAGAAAGTGTCCGAATTTGTTTACATCATTCGCATGATCTTTTTGCAGTGTTTTGCATTGAAGTTTACACGTTATGAAGGGCCAAGTACAAAACAACCACTTTTTCTTTCAACACAAAATACATCAAATAATTCGTTATTAACGATAATATAAATGAAGGTAAAATTAAAAAAATTATTCGGGCGTTAACACTTTCACCGTACGTGATGGCGTGATGATAAAATCACAATTTTTTGAACCTAACAAATTTCCTGCACAGCGATCTTGATAAATCAACAACATACAAAACCATACATCGGAAATAGAGTGGAATGCTGCATCTCGCATACTTGAGGGAATCCCGCATCGTACCTTTTTACTTATTATAAAATTAAGCAGCAAAACTCAGAGCTTTGCACTAGAGCGAGTCACTTGCAGCACTCGCTTGCTTGCTACAACTTTGCTTTCACAACAAATGGTTCATTAGACAAATGCTTAAAAATCATAACAAGAGGTCTTATAACTGAGATTCTATACAATTTGTACCATAAATATATGAATACATGACTAGGACGACTAGAACAGCGACGCATGGCCTGATATTATGCACAACCAAAATAATAATTACCATACATAGTCTCTAATGAGATGGTCAACGACCCGCCTAACCTAAACTGAAACACTATTCAAGCTTATACAAAGCTAATCTTGCTATCCATTGACTACAATAAGCTCCAGATGAAGCAGATAGCAATAAATCTAGCAGACATAACAAGTTCATAAAAGATATAACGGAAATAAGCATGACAAAAGAACGAACACAATAAACAAGTCCAAACACACAAACATAAACGAAACACGTCTGACGAGTTCTGAAAATTTTGATATATGCGGAAGGGATACACACAAACATCCAAGAGACGCTCAAAAGTGACCCATTCGGCACTGGCGAGACGAAGTGGTACGGAAAGAGACGTGCTACGCAATCGGTGCGGGGAAGGCAGCCTCCTTCGCACTGAGACGGCGACAGATATTGAGGTTATCATGTCAACCTCTTCACAGGCTGGTAACCATTGCTGCACACTCATTCAGGAAACTCAAATGACTCATCCAGTCATTCAGGAACCCATGAAAATGACCAAGTTTTCAAAGTGTACCGAAAATAAACAGCTTATTGACCATTTAAAAATTTTCAAGGTTTGTTCATCCATGACCCGTCTATGTGATCTCAGGGAGGTTAGAACGATCAATGTAGATCAATACACAGAAAAATAATCTGAAATAAATGTTATAAACAATAAGCGAGTGCCTTACGTATGAGAGCCCATACTAGCCTGGAGGAACGAATTTTTGAAGAATGAGCTAGAAAATTTTGCAAAGCACTCCTCTGGAGATTTTGCTTCTCATAGTACTTGGCTTTACTGTATAGCTTCTGACTCCTTCATGTTGACGGAACACGAAGAGGCTCGGCAAGAAGACCATAACAAATCTCGATTGATGTTACGAATGAGGAGAAGAAAACATCAGCCATTGCAAAAATTTTTGCAGCAGGAAGTAAATTCGATTAGATGTTAGTTAAATCATCCCGAACAGCAACAAAGACGTCCAAAAGAGAGAAAAGAGGAAGGCACCATTTAGCATGAACGAGAAGAAACGGGAAATCTATGCAAAAGGTGAACTGAAACAGGAGTTGAGAAAGAAATTAATGAAACAAGATAAAAGTTGAAAAAACTGGGTGCTGAAAAACAGGATAACATTGAACCGAAAAAAAATCGTCAAAATCAGAACAAAATAACCTATTCTATCTCAACAAAAGGAAGGCCTACTTAAACTTCAGCTCTAGACATTTCACTTCCTTCCTGGGAGTGCCAACTCCCATCAATATAATAGTTGTACCCTCCTGAAGGGAGCGCAGCAGGAAGAAATTGGAAGGATTTTTGTGACACAGTTTAGATATCTTATTTCCGTGTCTCACACCAGGGTTTGAATAGTTTTGTGACCGACTTTACCCAGATCAAGTCAAGTTCAAATAACTACATTTAGCTACCTACATGAATATTTAAAAAATAAAAAGTTGAACGAATTGTGTGTAACTCGAGTAGTTAAAGTAGCCATAACAAATAAAACATCTTAAGGAAAAAATTTTTCATCGAAAGTGTACGAGAATAGAAACAGAAGTAAAAGTAAATATTGCCGCAACGCAACTTTATGCAAGATCCATACGTAATTTTGCAATGTTGAATCGCTCCAAGGTAACCTCTAAAGCAGTGAGCAGGACAAAACTAAAGCTGGTCGTGCTTCATGAGAGGATTTTAGAGCCAGAGTTGAGGAAACAACTATTGAGGCCTATGAAAACGAACTGTGAAAACGACAAGCTTTTCCTCAGGCCACGGGTGTGACTGTCAGACAGTTTTCCTCAAAATTACAAGTGCTAGGCCACTACCGAAATGAAGCACAAATCCAAAATAAAAAGAGTTAGATTCTACATTTCACACACAGGTTTTTATCATATGCTTATAAATCTCAATCCAAATAGTTCAAATTCAGAAATTTAGCAAAGAAGAAAACTTAACCTGCGAACAGTTCAGTAAGGCCTGCTGAGCCTGACAGCAGCAGCAGCTTTAGCGAGCTGCTCCTGCAGCGTAACGCCTCCGCCACCGCGGCCACCGCGCCGGCCCCCGTAATGCGCGGCCGGTGCACCCAGCCTGAAGCCTCCTAACGCTAGACCTCCGTGGCCCAAAAGACCGCCCATGACACCACGTCCGTATCCTCCCATCATGCTCCCCAGGAGCCCACTCCGACCCAGCAGAAGGGGAGTGGGTGGAGGTCCAGGGAGCAGTGGAGAGGAGAACGTCGACGTGTGGGGAAGGTGATGGAGAGAGGAGAGAGGCGAGAAGGGATGAGAGGGATTGAGGGTGTTATGGTAGCTTGGTGCAGTGGTGATGGTAGCCCCTCCAGGGCAAAAGGGGTGGAGAGCAGCAATAGAGCTTGAGGTGAGGTGGTGAGGGTGATGTGCGACAGTGCCACCTCCACCGAGCAGAGTGTGTGGGGCGCCGAAGTTGAACCCTCCGTGATGGTGCGTAAATGACTCGGCAAGACTAATTGCTTTGTTGTTACCACGGTGCTGGGCCATGCTCACGACAGCCTGCGTTGCGAGGTGGGCGGAGACTCCGCCCTCTGCAGTGCTTGCAAGGCTGCGACCTATGCTTGACATGTCACTTACTGCTGAAGAGACAACAACATTTCGGTCTGGATTACTACAAGGAAACTTTGACAACAAGACGTTCATGCTTTCAGGCTTGGGCTTCTCAGTAGAATTACCACTGCTGCAGTGGGTGCTTTTGTTTTGACTGCCATTAGATTTGTTTGGAGAATCGCCGGACGATTCGACCTTGTGGTGCCTTGAAGGCTCTTTTCTTTCATTGCTGCCAAAAGAGGGAAGGTTGCTCGTTTCTGAGCGGATAGCCGTGCAGTTGGGAGCATTGCCAAGCAGGGGCGACTTGGAGCGAGGCGCAGACTCGCTGCAGTCTGGCAAACTTCTGTTATGATGGTTGCCTGGGAATTTAGAATGCTTAGGACAAAGAGGAGGCTTGGCTAAGAGTGGCGATTTGATGAGCGGCGTTTTGGCGATCAGGGGCGGTCGTTGATGGAGAGGAGACCTTCGTAATGGTATTGGTTTGTTGGGCAGTAGAGGAGTTTTAGCAGACATAAGGAGAGGAGTTTTAGGAGTCAACAATGGAGTCTTTAAGAGTATAACAGGGGACTTGCGGGATAAGAGGGGAGATCTGTTGTTGTTCTTCCTTTCATTGGCATTACCTCCATATCTATTACTATTTATTTGGTTGTTGGAACTGTTATTGCTGTTAGACAGCAGTGGAGACTTGCGCCGCCCAGTAGGGGACCGGCGGGGAGAAGACCTCGACTGTCCGTACGAGGGAGATTGTGCTAAGCCCAGGGGAGATCGGTAGCGACGAGGCGACAATGAACGTGATGAGCGGTGGTGGGAAGGTGAGCGTGAGCAGCGTCTCGAGTGAGAACGTGAGCGTCGATAAGAAGGAGAGCGGGACCCATGACCACCAACAGAGCGGGACCCTCGCCGGAATGGCGAGCGAGAGCTGCGGTAGGTGGGAGAGCGGGACCCGCGGTGAATGGGAGAGTGAGATCCCCTGCGCAGGGGCGAGTGGGAGCTGCAGCGGATGGGAGACCGAGAGCCGCGACGTATGGGGGAGAGCGAGTCCCGACGCAGGGGAGAGTGGGAATGGAGTGAAGACCGGGAGGTGCGACGTACAGGCGAGAGCGGGCCTCTGTGACGGGCGTGTGAGTTAGACCTGTGGTGGTGATGGCGACGTCGCTTTTGCTTGCGGGATGTCCTTCGGCGGCCGTCCCGAGACCTGCAACACAGACTTTAGTGCATTTGCTCAAGCATTCAGGGAAACAAAATAGGCATAGCACTACAAAAATTAGAGCGTGAATTACCAGTTCTTTTGAGGAATGCTCACACCCTATGTAGTTGTTAACTTGCAGTCAGAAAGTAGTTTGCTGAAATAACTATTTTATGCCCAGAAATATTTAATTTGCTTATACCAGCAAATACAATGTCGAGATAGAAATCTGAATGTAAATCCCAGACTGTGATCCACCTAATGTTAGTGATTTTTCAATTAGATAATTGCAGGCTCAGTTTACATGTCTTTTGGCATATTTAAAATTCAATTAATTGGGTGATAATATACATAACGTAAATTTCAGGACAAAACCACAACCACAAACTTGGCCGCACATTACATAGAGAAAAGATTTGAGGTTATGCACACGTCATCTCAACCAAAATCCATGGCATGTCAGCTACTAACGAGTATAGCAGTATTAAAGAAAGCATCAATTTAAATGACAACACTTAAAGAATACAATTTAGCAGATAACATTAAGAACTTGAGCTCACCTGCGTATAATTTTTCGGCTGTAGAGCTCCCGCCTCAGCTCTCGGGAGATGGGCTTGAGGTGCATGAAATTGCAGAAGCCGCTGCGTGTGCACTCCCTGTAACAGCATTCAATTGCAATACACTTGATCAAGTCAAATTTGAAAATTCAGTCAAATTTGTAAATTAGGTCAAATTTGAAATTTTACACTTTGAGTGCGACGTGACCCACCGGTGGCCACTTAGGTGATTTTCATGGTGCTGCTTACCAACCTGCAGTCACCAATTCACTTTTTATTAATACTAATTGAAAGCTTAATGAGGGCACGATCCAGTTAATGTTTGCTATTTTCAAAGTTGATTACCACAATTGACTTCAAGTTTGAATTGAATATTGAACTTCAGTTCAACCCATCCCACTTAACGTGTTAATATTAGATTAGGTGTTAGTTTAAGCCTCCCTAACTGCACAAAAGTTCCAAAGAGAGGTAAGCATCAGTAGTGTTGAGAAAAGGGAACACGGAATCTATGCAGGAGCATAGAAACAGTAAGTTGAGAAAGAAGTTCATGAAACAAGATAAAATCTAAAGAAAAAAGTAGTAGGTGCTAAAATACAGGACAGCAGTGAACTGAAAATGGTGACCCTTAACACAAAAAAAAACATTTAATTTTAAAAACAAAAAGAAAGCCTAACCTAACTTTCAGCTTCACCCCTCACACATTTTTACCCTGGGAATGCTAATTCCCATAGATACATTAAAATTGAAAATTAAGCCAAATTTGAAAATTAGTCAATTTAAACAAAAAATTGTGATGTCTCAAATATTACTGACAATACCAAAAATTCTGTTAATTCATTTCACCCCACATCTACCAAACTAATGCTATCTTACGTTAAAATGAACGGCTTGGTGCTTATGTACAAATATACATTACAATTGATGCAATCAATTTTTCTCTCCTTCTACTCTGTTGCCCAAGCGTGATTGGCATCAGACAGCCCAGAACGTAGATAACAACCTGAGAATGGTCCCCTTGATTTGTTCTTACTGCTAAATTTTATTCTAGTTAATTTCCAGACAGTCATTAACGAGATGAGGCACATCAGCAAACGTGAAATATCTGTCAGATGCACTGGACCACAACCACACATGCTGTATGAAACGGAGATAAAACCTCTTACGCACGAGCGCTGAGCAAAAACCAAGTACAAGGAGATACACGAGATGAACTACTGTAAACAACGCAAAAACCACATTCAAGTACCAATGCCACTCTATGAGCCTATGTTGTACTCACATCCCTCATGTACGTAGACTGGGAAAAGAACAACCAGCTTATCCACAACTTAAGATACTGTACATCAAAACAAACTTAAGGGATTGTTCAAGCAGCATATTACTTTCCTGGGGCAGGTCTGCATCACCAAGCTGAACATTTCAAATAGATTATTCAAAGGAAATCTTGAAACACAAAACCAAAGTCACACAAAGAAGCTTTATTTGGGTTATGACCACTTTAGGTTGTAATTGCACTCTATGATCATTGTCAAAAAACGTCTGCACTTGATATTCAACAATTGTCTCCTCAATATGATGTTCATCTTTGAGAGGAGTTTAAATTAAAAAACGCTGAATTTTTTTTCATTCTACAAAATTTTAGCAATATGCTTGTAATGTAAAAGTAAAACCCATTCCAGACTTTGTGTTTAGTCCATAATGAGAAGAACATGTATGATACATGGAAGTTTAAATTTACATTATCAACTGTATTTTCAAGAGCAGTAAAAATTGACATTTTAGAAAAAAGGGTAACATTCACGGATACATGAACATAAGAAATATGAAACGAAAGTGTTTAAATGAATTTATTATCATAAAATGCAGTGTTAAGACACCCATAATTTTCTCACCCAATAAAATAAATAGACAATATTGAGAGACACAGAAACCAATGTGAATCAAATTAGTTATAATCTTTGATGCATACCTGACAATCGCCTGCCTTGATGTGCTAGAGAGCATTAAGGTAAAAGTGTGGAGGAGAAATTTAGTTCAAAAATTCCTTGCCACACTCATCCACACAAAAAAGTGGCTTTCTTAACACGTTCGACGAGTTTCCACGGTTGGTTTGTTTAGGTTGCGAGTAGCAGAATTGGGAAATAAACTTTACTGCTGCTCAAACACTTTTTTTTCCCTCCTAAGAAATATGAAAATGCAATTGCAGGATAACAATTCATCTCATGTAATAACAGTTATTTATTGGAAATATTGCCAAACAGATGAAATGTCATTCATTTATACCGGTATGTGAATGAGTAATTTAGCTAATGGTGCACATATGGCACCATTCCTCTGTTTGCAGAGATCGTGTTATCTAGCCATTGTGATGTGATGCCCCGTGAGTACAACTACACTTACATGCTCACCATGAAACTGCAATACAGTGCAAGTACTCTGGATCATTTTCTATCAGTTACATTTGGAACAGTTTTGTTTCTCTTTGGATATGGTCACTTTCTTTTACGTCAATCTATAGCGTTTTTATAATTGTGCTTAGATTTCTCATTTTACCTTCAATAAACACATCTACCAGCCACAACACTCACAAGACAAATTTCCCACTTTTTCACACAATAATTCTCCAGAACATTATACCTCTCATTCCTACAACAGTTACACACACATGTAATTAGATAATTTTAGTTCAAGTCTCCCAAATCACAACTAAGTTGTTCCCAAGAGAAGAAGGCACCATTTTGTATAAAATTAAGGTAAAGGGAAATCAATGCACAAAGTGTGTCGCCTCACCATGTAGATAAAAATTGTACGATTGATAAAAGTATCTGAAACAACAAAAAAGTTGAAGAAAAATCAATGGGTGCTGATTGGAAACAGCGATTCATCTCTTACGTTTATCCGTAAAAAAGCTTGACCTTCAGCTTGGGACTCGTCTTCCCTTGAGTGCACTAATTCTCATAAATACAATGGTTGTACCCCCAAACTGCTACACACAATTGTTGAATCCTGCATAAATTTCTTTGTTACTTTGTATACATAAATCTCAGACACTATACCTCAGTGGTACTTTTAAAGGAACACATTTTTTTTAAACAATGCTCCCATTTTCAACAAAATTCACACAGAGTAAATATTTGAGCCAATTAAGACCCTTCTTCATCAAGACTGTCTTTAGAGTTAGCACAAATTTACATTACTCAGTGAAATAAAAACTCACAAAATGCAACAAATCCTTATTGCACTCACAAACTCACAAATTTTTAGCCGTAAAGTCAGCCCTTAATTTTTCATCCTTAACTGCAAGTCTTAAGAATCTAGAATAAGAGTTAATGCAAGAGCACAAGCTCACCCCATTTCGTACTGTCGACAACACGCTTCTCTGAAGTCTGTGACAGGACTGAGCTCAGCATACATGGGACGCCTGTTGAACCACCGATTATTTAGGTCCTCCACAGCTCTCTTGGCATCTTCTTCAAATTTAAACTGGAAATGGGATGAACGAAATTAGGGAGAGCTGTGGAAATGATAGATAGCTCTTCATTAATCCTTATTTCCCTCCTTGATGGAGGTAGAGAAAAGCAGTAAAATAATATTCTTTTACTTTATCCTCTTCCTAACTAGGAAGTCATTTGTTATAAGTTGGAGAATTTCCTAAAGACTTCGAGTTCTACTCAAGAAGCACACAAAACTTAAATTCAATGAAAATAATACAATTAAATTTTTATCCAAAAAACAAATCAGCAAATAATTAGCAATTTAAAGGATATCATTGAGATACAGAAAGACAATATAACAAATTTTCACTTACTTTAATATAAACATTGCCGACAAGATGGTCGCCGAGGTTGTCACAGACGTTCATCTCTTCGATCTCCCCATAATTGTCTTCAAGCTCAACAAAGACCTCCTCAAAGAAGAGGTCGTAGTGTTCCTGCATTTCCTCATCGCTGACAGTCGCTAAAATAGAGACAATTGAAGACATAGCACAACACCAACAACAGCTATTATCAAACTAGACCAGCATAAACACATTCAATTGATAAAAAGTAAATTTTATTAGATATAAAATGCAAAAAGCAAATTATATTCTGGTGTACAAGCAACACAATTACTGATGAAAGGTGCAAAGCAGGTAAATAAAGAAACAATAAAAAATGCTTTCCAATTTTTTACCATGAAAATTTAATGCTAGTCAAAAATTGAACCAACACACAGCTTTCATTCCCATCTGCAGGGTTAAAAAAATTTCCAAAGAAGTGATGAAGTTTGATGTTCAACTTTGGGGCACATACTTACCAAAGAAGGCAGTGGCTAACTGAATCAGCAACAAGATAAATTTTAAAATCATAAAAAAGGTAGGAAAAGGACATTAAATTACTTCAAATTCATAGCCGTGGGAAAGACTTACTCCACTCAAATGTGCAAATATTCTAATAGAACTTCATATTTAATCTTAACTTTAACACAACATTAGAATTTCATAAAATATCAAGTTACATATAACTTTTAGCTGTCATCTTCAGGTGATGGATTTCTGCTATATGGTTGCATATATACAGCTGGATTGAAACACATTAATTGAAATTCAAGCATAAAAATAAGCTATTGATATGAAAATAAAAGGCAGGATTTGTCAAGTCATATAATTTTGTGTACTATAATTTTAAACAAATTCTCCTCTCATGACTTCAGTGACAGACATCAAGAATTTGATACTATCCTCNAAAAAAAAAAAAAAAAGTAGATTTCCTTGGACTGGTTAGACAATAAGGCTGATGAAATCCATTTATTTATTTTCTACTGCCAAATTTAAATGGATTTTTAGTTAACTGAGCACTGATGAGCGAGTGATTTTAAAAATTTCAATTTTGGCCCATGATCAGTTACTTGTGTTGTCTCTCAATTAGCCTGCAGAATAACATTAAAGCTATTTAACAAACCAAGTAGATATATGCTCTAACAAATAAGTTCCAATGTGCAGTTTCATGAAACAAAATAAATTGAGAGTACCAAGCATTTGTCTTCACAGATAATACTTCAAGACCAATGCTTGGATAATTTTTTTACAAAAAAAAAAAAATACAATAAAACTAAAGAAATAATAAAAACATTTTCTGAATTATCAGGTCAGAAAAATTACCCCTATAACAGCCACTAGGATACTGGCATCCCTTTCAAAATTAACATTAACATATCTTAATATTTATTCAAATGTATACCCAAATGAATTATTTTGAGCTCACAGCTACATAGAAGTCACTTCCTCAGTCTGATGGTGGTGGTAACCTGATGTAAGCGCCAGAATAATCACAATGGTAGGACTAACGCTAACATAAGTAAAAACATTTAGACAGTAAAGAGCTCAGTCCAGAAAGCCATGCTAATCATCCTTTTTTTTGTTTGAGCGACTCAATTTGGAAACAGTAAAATTTTGTATTCTGATTAAAATTTTGTGAAATTTTTAGCTGTTCTCAGTAAATATCATAAAAAACTCTAGAACTCATAAGCATACCTCAATGAAAAATAAATAATAAAATAATTAGAAAAATTTCAACCCTAAAAAAGTGAAAAAAACAATTAAAATTTATGAAAAAACTAGAGGTAAATTCATTATATCTACTTTCTGTTATTAATGATTATATTACATGTTAGTTTGATCCTCCCTAACTGCAATAAAGGCATTCTAGAGAGAGAGAGGGAGAGAAGAGGAAGGCCCGATTTAGTATGGATCAGAGGTAATGTGGAATCTATGTATGCACAAGGTGTATAGAAACAGCCAGTTGAGAAAGAAGTTGAGAAAGAAGTTGATGAAACAAGACGAAAGTTAAAAATGTAAGTATTAGGTGCTGAAAAGCAGGACAGTAGTGAACTTAAAAAATATGATTCATAATAAAACCAAATCCTTTTCTATTTCAACCAAAGCCCTACCTAAAATTCAGCTCAGGACCACCCATACTCTGCCTGGGAGTGTTAATTTCCATAGATACAAAGTAATACCACCCTGAGGGATGTTATTACTGATAAGTAACAGTAAATGCAAAACTGATTCAACACAATCATCTGAAGTTTAATTATAATAATTTGAATGCAAATTGTTGCAATACTCAAGAACCATATGTCTATGTCAATAATGGCAACTTGGCATACATCTAAGCTTACCTGGCATGAACTTATGAGATGTTAACATGTACATGGTATTCATTTTCAAACTATTAATCTTCAATCCCCCAAAACTCTCAATTTTAAAATTTTTTCTAAGCACTGTTCTGTAGTGGTAACTGAGAAGATGAAGTAGCAGGTTTGGCTGCACAGCACTTTCATGAATTTTTAAATTTCATGCAGGATTTCATCTTGAAAACCACTTACTGTAGTGGTTGTTAAATTCTTTATCTTACTTTTAATAATTTACCTTAATGACCTCACATATTTTAAATTTTTGAGATGTTCACCAACGTATGATGGCACAACCAGAATAGCACTGCCTTCAAAAATCCATCCACCAATGAGAGAATATTTCACTACACTTGGAGGATAATTTCTAAGTAAACTGCTCAAAAATGACAAACTATTGGGTTTAATTTAATAAGAAATACTTAAACTTCAATCATTTTTAACTTGCACATTCCAGTAGGATTTATAAGTGCAGTTTAAAGGTAAATCAACTTTTTGAGATGCACATGCAATGAAGTGATGTGGTAAATGAATAATAAACTTTCAACCTAAAATTTTCCTACCACTACATTAATTTACATGAAGACTAAATAAAAGTTCAAGATATGCAACAAATACAAAATGTAACAATGAGATGTTTACACTTGCTCATGAGATAACCAATAGAACTATGAAAAAACAATATATGTAACACAGAACCCAGTGCTGTAATGGAACTGAATTGTACAAGAAGCTTAGAAAAATACAAGAAGTGCACAAAAACAAAGTGAAAGGAGAGCACAAAATAAGCATCATCAACTTTGCATAGGACAATGACAATTTGTTCAAGCAAAGTGCAATCTTAAAAGAAGCCTGGACTTGAAGAGAAAGAAACACATGAAAGACTACAGTAAGGACAGCTACCCACAGATACAATATTGACACAGTTAGTCAGAAGCTTAAGACATGTTAGACTCACTATGGGAACCATCCGCTGATTTGGCCGAATTTTGGGGGTTGCAGTAGAGGTTGAGTATTAGTACAGTCTGTAAAATACCACATGCCCATGTTAGTCATACCCACTTACAATTGTAGGCCATGAGCTGAGGAGGAATCAGTAGTAAATTGCAGGTGTTAAAAAAGCATGTTAGTAGAATCAGTTGCAAAGCTTCTATGCACAAGAGCAATGAAGTCTCAGTTTAAAACTTATAAAATTTGAATGAACAATGATTGAATATTAAAAATGCAACACAACAAATATGTTAAATTAATCATTATTTACAAATATGCATTGTAAATTACGCTCAACATATAATGTAGTGATGAAAAAACAAAACTGAGGTCTCAATCAGATAAGACAAAATTGCAAATCATGAGACTTCATGTAGCTCTCTTGTAAGCACTAACTCACACCATTTCTCAAAGCAAATACACATACACACACACATTGAATTTTAATCCAACACAGAATTATCAACTTGATTGCTGGACAAAATTATTCAAAATTATTAGGACATGAGAACAAAAGAACCAAAACCCAAGAAGAATAATCAAATCATATATTTTGAAAACAATGATTAGAATGTATTGAGACATTAAAACCAGCAACAAATGCAAATGCTGACAACACCCTATGGCATAGAGAAATAAGTTCAAAAAAATGAAGAAGAAAATGAGAACCAATAAAATTTGTTTCACTTACTATTAGTGATGTACCGATGTATCGGTATCGGCAAGTATCGGTCATTTTAATGGTATCGGTATCGGCAAAATTAGGCCAATACTTTAACGATACTTTCCCATAATGCGTATTTTATCATGAAAATGAAAGTCATAAATCATGAAAGTAAAATTATAATCAAATAAATTGCCTATTCATACCTATTGTAGTAAATTTGTTGGCTAACTGTTGAATTACGGCGTTTAATCAGGCATGCTAACTGAATTTTTTACTTCGAATTCTCGAAGAGTCACGTACGGTCAGTAAGTGAGAGCTATGTTCCATGAATAGTTAAACACAGTGGCAACATAAAATTATTATACTTATATAACTTAAACCTATATAGTTTGACCCAATTTACATTTCTCAAAGTATATGACAGGCTGACAAAAATCATACCAATTAAATAAAGTTGAAGGTGCATTTTAAAGTTTTTGTAAATTTAATGGAGAAGAAGCTGAAAACTCTATTTTAATTTAGCTTGGAAATCGTCAAATATTACGAAGCTAATAATTTAATTTTAATTTAGTACGTAAATTGCCGTACATTTCGAATCTTGCATTTTTCTTCTATTTTAAGACGTTTGAAAAATTCACGAAAAATCTTATAGTTCATTGCGTGTTTGCAGATCTTTTCGGTTTTGGGGCCTGTCAAATTATAATGTTTTCTTTTCGCCAAAGCATGTATTTTGGTGTGAAAAACACGAAAATGATAATCATTTTGTGAAGAAATTATTCATTAAGTGTAGCTAACCTAACCAAGGGTATAATTTCAAACACCTCACTGTTAATCATAGTGAAAACTTTGTGGACCCTGCAACAGGTGCACACACTCAAATGATTGTGAGTGTATGGCATAGTCTAAAAATGAAAAAACCTCCATGAGGGCACTCACCGACAAATGATAGATTCTTGTCTGTGTGAGTTTGCGTGGTGAAATTGGACCGAGAAACGGCAGTTTTTTCATAAAATATTAATGGATAAGAGCTTAATGAATAATTTTTCCACAAAATGGTTATCATTTTCGTGTTTTTCACACCAAAATACACACTTTGGTGAAAAAAAATTGCCCTCCGTGAGGGCAACGAGGGTTCGAGTCCCGGCGCTGGTGGCTATTTTCTCCGTTGGGTAT
>JACJUY010004386.1:0-39448 GCA_014220935.1 Platorchestia sp. MABIK
AAAGTAGTGTTATCATAATGTATTCACGAGAGTAAGAAAGTAAGAAGAGCAATTTAAGACCAGAATAAGAAGATAAAAAAATGATGTTCTTTAAAATTATGACATTCTTCGGAACCTTGGCCCTTTATTTTTACATGTTTTAATGAAACGAAAAAAGAGAAAAAAGATGCTAAAGTACCCTCACATTAACATCCTTTCTTTGCGGTAATTAATTGCGGTAAATAAATAATTCATATGTCGCTCGATTTTAATTTACTCATTGTATCTTTGTTGGAAATAAACTTTCTTGTATTAGTTCTGAGCAATGATTATACAGTAACACTACTCGTGGAAATGAAGTGGTTAACAGTTGGAAAAATATGAATGAGACAAAATGAAAAACTTTACTGAAGAATTACTCATAGAAAATAACTGTTCAAACGCTTTAAATAGTTCCTTTGACTTCAGAAAATTTATCAAAAGAAATGACCATAACGTTCCTTGAACAAAGGTGGTGTATTTTTTAATCTATAAATCGTTTGATACCATTCACACAAACTTGCTGCATTCCATTATTGTCAGGGGTGTTGGGTACAAACGAACCAGTTAAAATCCATTTCTTGTTAACCTCAAAACTCACAAAAATAGAGAATTTACAATATAATGCTTCTGTTGCTGCCACACTGCAGCACTTCTTGAGTGTTTAGCTGAGAAACATCTTGTTTGCTTGAAACTTATTTTCACAGATAAAAAAACCGAAGTTCGTGGCGAATCAAAAAATTTTCTTTTCGTTGAGCTGTTTGAAATAAAAACTATTTTGTAAACTATTTTACTGTGTAGTAGCTCAACTCTCGGACAAACGGGACATTACCTAGTAGCTTCATGATCTTCATCCGTCTATTGTTTTTAAAATAGAATAGACAATGAAACTAAACTAAAATAGCTTCCCCGCAGATTTTAGGGCATCGTGAGTCCTACAGCTATCATGCAGTTCGAGTGTGACAACTCGAATTGCAAACGATCAACTACTTTTTGAGTACTCAACTTATTCTATCACTAATAACCCCAGAGCAGAACGTAATAGCAATAAAAAAAACTCTTGTGTAAGCAAATGCGGTCTATGAAAACATGTTAGTGCCAATTTTCCTTAATGCTTAACACTCGATAATACCGTTGCCATTGTTGACGGCCAGTTTCGAGGTGTGTTTAACCGACTGGCTTCATCTGAAAATTGAATACATTGATCTGATACATCGATTTTTTTTTATTATTTTTCAGATTAACTTACTGAGGATAGAGCTAGTCTCCGAAACGTTTAATAGAATAAACAGATTCTTTGTAGGTATTTCATTGTGAGATCTTGTAAAGTTCTAATAAATTTGAATTCGATATTAACAGTTTTCTTCGTTTCCAAGTTTTTATCAAAATGAACTGAGCTGCCGTGCTGGCATTGTGAAGCGTCAGCATGGACACGAAAGGCTAGTGCTTTTGTTCGTAGCAGGTGCGCAGCGCAGCCAGGAGGAGGGGAAGCCACGAGGCCATGCCCCCCCCCCCTCCTCCTCGAAATGTTGAACTGGAGGCCAGTTTCAGTCGCCGTTTTAGGTAAAAGAATTATTGAAAGATTGCTGATAATCAATGTCTGCCCCCCTTGAAATTATTCGTCTGGGATCCTTCTCCATCCCCCGAAATTTTCGGCTGGCTGCGCCACTGGTTCGCAGTGTCCCTCTACTCTAGAATTACGAAGGTGGAAACTATTTGTGCATGTACAAGGGTTTATGGTACTTTGTCAGAAAATCATGGCTGTTCTGAAAGATAAAAAAAAATGCATTACCATTCCAAAAGATTAGGATTAAAATTTGACTGCAGTTGAGAAATAAATCAATGTCTTAGAACAGTGGAACAATGCAATATAGAGTTGTGTCTTTTCTGAACAGTCGCACACGAAAACACCGAACATGAAACGAGTTCACGAGGTCGTGAACACGACTCCCGTGAAGTTATTGTTGCCTCACACCGATTGACCCCACCAAAAATTTACAGAATGGTCTCTCGTCACCCTCTGACAACACGGCCATTAGAAATCAATGATGTGCATATGGATGATATAAAACAAATCAACTAAACTATCTACATCATTACTTCAACCACATGTCAGCTCCCTCTTTTCACATAACCCTCAGTATTTACAAAATCTACCTGAGGTATTGTGTCAGTGTGCTGGAAATTGGTCTTGCGTTCGAACATTGCTTCATTTTTCAACTAAACTATTTGCCAATAAATTATTACCGCTTGGAAATTTCCCTTTTTCCAGTTAATTGTACTTGAAATGTAGTTACTAACGAAGCGTTCATACATTTTTCAGGTACCGATAATGGAAGACAGATTGACCATTCGTTTTGCAAAAATATTCATTACCAAGGCAAGCTTGAAGTTTTCTCTTTTCTAATGTAACCGTTGAAGTTCATCATGTGATAAATTGCGAAGATTTTCACTCAACATTTCTTTATTGGAACACTGTCAAAAGTTAAAATGTACTGCCTATGAAGTCTATAAAACGCAANAACGATCAGCTGCCTCGGACTACTAAGCTGCGGTTTTAGAAAATAATTTTAGAGCAAAAAAGTCATTCGAGTTTTCGTTGAGAACAGGCTTAAGTTTATGGATGTGTAACGCTTCTATAATTGAATTATAGAATTAAATTAAATTAAATTCATTAAATTAGAAAAGAAATTCTAATGTAACCATTATTATACCTTGATGAGAGAAAAACCGATCAATTTCTTTCACAATATATTGAACTCAGTTTCCTGATGCGCATGAAATGAAGCGCCTGTAAATAGTCTATGCCTACAAAATAGACTATGATAATACGCTAGGTTATATGACTAAAGTTCTCACAGGCATGAATGTTCTGATGAAAAAATGCTCTTGTTTGTCTTTGAAATACATGTAGCTACAATGGCGGAGATGATGTTTTCTCTCCCAATCAATGACCATGTCCAAAGCTACCTTTTTAAACAATTTACATTGCCATTGCGTCTGACAACCGAGCAGAGTATATATTCCAGATCTCAATGGTCAAATTTTGTCTGGGAAAAGCTAAAATTTGAGGATTTTGGAACGAGGAGAATAGTACTTAGTTTAGCCAAATTCAATGAAGAACTTTTCCTGCCTAATGTACGACTGCAATTTACTGTGCTTGAAAATGTGGCCCAGTTGAATGATCGTTTGATAAGCACAATAACTGGGAAAAAATCTAGTTTGCTCACAGAACAAAAACGAATTTATGGAAGCCATACATTACGTTGCACGTGGAAGCATTTTTGCACATGAGCCTTGCGTATATGTCGATTTAGGCTGTCACTTCAAACACATTATATCTTAACACAGTGATCGAGAACTCAAAAACACAAAGCTGTCAAGGTAGAATTCCAGAGTGTGAATGAATCTTTAAAATTCTAACTGATAATATTTCAGTGCAACTGTGAGGATATTAGTAAACCTCACAATTTCACTACATGTACAACGCTGTCGGACAATTTTGTTATTAATGAAATAGTATTTGAGGAAACGCACTTACTTTTTGTATTCCCATCCTCGTGAAAATCAACATCAGCATGATGACTATTTATTCGCAACAAGTATTTTTGCCGATTTTTAAAGAAAAATAGACTCACAGTAGACCCAACAATCATAAATGACTTCTCACATCAGTCTGACGACATTAAATTAGAAATCAAAATTTATTAGGAGAAATCGAAGTTTCAAATTATACCAACATAAGATTTAAAACCAAGTGCATTGCCTTTTATTCTGCTTCTGTCACTTACTTACATGCACAATTTTTCAAACGTCAATAAAAAGAGGTTGAATAACTCAACAGGACATTGCCATTTATTCTAATTTATCCCTTACTTTAATGGACAATTTTTCAAACGTCAATAAGAAGAGGTTAAATAACTCAACGGACACTTGAGGCGGTCTCCCAATTCTCCAGGATGCTCTCTAGTACCGGGGAAGTTCCAAGAAAAAATGTGCCGTAGGGAATGTTCCGCTAAATTATACGTTACTGGAAGACGCTAAGGGGGCTTTGATCTCGCATTCCAATTTAACTTTTCGTGGGAATCCATTAAAAGAAAGCTTGTGTTACGGGCGGGAATAACTTTTTTTTCGCAGCCATGGCTGTTGCGAGCCGGAAATTGAAGAAACGATGCTAAGTGACACAGCGCGCAGCATTTAAGCAAAAATGAACATACGCCGCTGCTCAGGCCTTTATAACGGTAAATAAAAACGAAAAATTTAATTGCAGCAGATGTTAGAAAGATTTACTGCACAAACAAGCTCTGAAAATGTGAAAGAAAAATGAATAGTGTAATTTAAAGCGAAAATTTAGCATAGAACATTGCAGTTTTTAACACATTCGATTGAAATTCGAAAAACTTCGGTCATCGACGCGCATGAAAAGAAAATGAAGAACTTGCCATTCGAAATGAAATTCAATTCTGTCACAGACTTCAGTATTTCCATTCCTTGTGCGAATTAATGTATCAAATTCCTCGCCCAGATTGAAATCTGGAGAATGAAGCTATTGATATAGAATCTTTTGAGTCTCATTGTAACCGAAGCAGAACTCTCGAGAATCTAAGAAATTTGAGCAAGACATTCGAGAAGGGGTTCAATACGAGGGAGATCATCGAGGAGCAGTTGGGATGGCGTAGGCTTCAAGTGTTCTCTGAGTGTTTTCGAAGACGGCCACACAACTCGCATTCAGAGATGAAATTGGAGAACAAAACAGGTTTGGGAACGTCGAGTGGAAAATACTCTGCTCTTCGAAGTATTCAATACAAAAGGTACTTTTTTTTTGCCTCTGGAGTATCTTGTTTTTTTCCAAAAATTGAAACAGTCCACTGAATAAAAGATCTCAACAACGAACAGTTGATTGTATTTACATTAATGATGCACTTACTTTAAAATAATACGAACTCAAACCACTTGAAGGTGAATTACAATAAAAAAGCTGAATAAACATCACAACTTCGTGGCAAAGATCTTTCAAATGTAATGCAACAGCCTTCGTTTTGCTTTGTATTCGTAATGAAGTTAGATGTCACATCAGTTCTCTGTAAAATCTCGAAAAAAATATTATATAGGCTGGGGCTGGTCACACATCATGAAGTAGGCAATGGTGATAAGCTTTAATTTTTGTAGTCTTAATTGTTATGCAAAGAAAATTCATTTCCACAGTTCGTTGTATTTTCACTTACGCCAGGTCGTCTATCGTACAGTGTGATTAAATATGATTTGGTGCTTTGGGTGTATAATTTGTTCGTGTCTGGCTTTTAAAGTTTCATTTCATCGATGAAGTTTTGGTGTCGAGACAAGTTTTCACTTACAAATTTCTGCCGAGAACGCCTGAGTCCATTCAAATGTAAGTACATCTCTCACTCGCTTCTCTAGAGTCATGTAAGGGCGGTCAAATACTGTTCTGTGTCTTGCAAAACTCACACAGGGAAAACGAAAATGATGTAAAAAACCAATAGAAAATGACCCTTAACAGGCCACAAACCGTCGTCTGTGCACGGTGTTTCTTGGGTGCATTTAACAAGGGAGAGACTTGCCAACGTGAGCAGAGACAACTAGCATGAACTTTCGAAGTGTGAGCTCATCATTTTGGTAAATTGTCAAATTAAATTAGTTCCATTCATTTTTATAGTTTAAAAACTTCCATGTGGCTGAAAATTAATCAGTAAAAACAATAGCATCACAGTAGTTACTAAAGTAAAATGTCAAGGGCTATTCATGGAGTCCTATTCATGAAAATAAATACCGAGAACAAGTCGCCGTGAAAATTAACATTCAAGACCAAATCACAGTCTCTAAAATAGCGCCGCGTTTGCTCACTTGACCCATTCTATTGTCTCCACGAGCAGATTCCATCCTCTCCGTCAGATACAGGATTTCACAACAGTTCCAATTTTTGAAGAGAAACAAGAGATACCCTCGAGGCAGCAAGCAATCTCTTTCGAGCAGAATAATTCGAGCTAAACTGAAGGCTAGACCGGGCTGGCGCACAATAGAGACCTAGACGCGACTGTCTAGGGCACCTCTTCAGACAAAGGCCACACAATAGGCCCTGAAAATTGCCCGTCATAGGCTGGATTAGAAAGATTTCATGGCAAGACATTTACTCGAAAGACCGTGGATGCGCTGTACAACCATCCTGCAAAATGAGGATTGCAGATCTCAAATGGAACAAAGGGGGTGCGGGTCGGGCCAAGATGGCGTTATTTTAGCCCGACAATATCGTTTCTGTTGGCGCCTTCCCGAGTGCGATGCTCGGCTCAGATATTTCCATGCAATTCCAAAAATTTTAAATGGCATCAACGCTTCTGTCGACGTGTTTTTTCCGCAGCTCTGGTTTTATATTTCGATACAACTTACGGTTATTTCACGATCATGTTTTCTTACGCGTTTTTGTGCGTCGTGACCATCCTATGTAAATTTTATAATTCGGACAAAATGATCTTCTCTGAGGATCTTATTTATTTTTTATGTTCGTTTGCGCAACGCTGAGAACAGGACTTTGAATGAACCTTTTTGTTCCTTTTGAAGAGAAGCTGAATTTTGCAGATTCAGTGCGAGAAATGGCTCTCTGTGAAGCCTGCATCGGAGCCTAGCAGTTGTTTCCGCGTTATTTGGCGCTTTTCTTCCAACGACACTGGCAGAAGAGCGAAAAATTTAGGATGCATTTACCAAAATAAAAAAGTTTGCGAAAAACAAGAGGGCATTGAACGATGCATCAGATTGATCTTGTTGTTCTCAAAAATTCGCGAATGGATTATAGGAAATACTCACAAATTATCACATGTATTTCATTTGAAATGAAATTCTCTATCATCATTTTAAAACATTTACGATGACGTCCTTAAGAGATTAGGAATTAGAGCCAACAGACACAGGTCGCTGTATGTACCTATCATTATTATTTGTATTGTGTTGTTTCGATTAGGTAATAAGAAATCGTATGAAATCAGAGTGCATGATATTTTAAAATATTTTAGAATAAAGTTCAATTTTTAAATAACCTGGGAGACTGAGGTCTCTAGATAAAGTTAAAGCATCTACGTCAAATATACCCAGATATAGTGCTGTTCACGTTATAAAGTACTATTGCTAAATATTACTAATGCTAGAGTGAGTTATGCTATCACAGCAAAAGTACATCTACTTTCTGAAAAATTCAAAGCACAATACCCCATTCTATCCAGGTGTCTGAAATGGGTACCGGTCTTGACCGGGGGAAGGCGTCATGGCGTCCTGTTAATTATAAGGCATTTGAAAAACCAATGTACAAGGTGATATGCATCAGGCTTGATTGGAAAAAAAGCATACTCAAATGCCGATGTTTGTTTACTCTCATTAGTAATACCTTTAATAACGTTTTCAGACACATTATTAGTAGTACCATCAGGCGGAAAAAAATACAACAGTACCGTTTCCCTTCTACTTTTGCAAATCTTTCACACAAACTACAGTTCAGGATTCATTGAAATAAGCTATTTTCACTCTCACTCGCCCCTCAGTGGTTTTTGAATGTTTAGACTTGGATTGAGATGTGTTTTGTTGTTCATTACCAGTTATCAAAGTATTATGATAACATCGTACTTGACACAACAAATCAGTAAATTTTCTATATAAATTGGCTAAAATTGTACTTAGAAAACAGGAGTTGGAAGCTGGGGGCTGCTGAAAAAACGAATTTCCACAGCACCATTGGGAACGCAATTAATTTCCGCTGAATGTCCCCCATTGGATCTGTTTCCAACAAGAAAAAAAGAACATTGAGAGTTCGGAGACTTTGATAGAAAACAAAATGAGACGGAACCCTCACATCCGAAAGTGGAGTCGGCGCAGCGGTCACCTTTTATTTGAGTTAAGTGGTCAATAAAAGTCTTTTCGAGGTCCGGGAGAGGCAGTAACTTGAGCCCAAAATAATAGAGCGTTGGTCGAAGTAATTTAAGAATTTGTGGAAGCGACGTGGTTCAATAATTTGGCGCGGTTACAGCTACGGCACAACCACAAATGTGCGATTCACTTGAATCAACATACTACAGTATGACCCACGAAAACATGAAAAGAGTATTCATTTTCCCAGATCAGTAATACAATCAAAAGAATACAATAAGCATTTAATTTCTAGCAAAATCATCCTTCAAATTTAACATATAGAGAAGTTATTCCTGATTATATGATGGTATTACTGCTACGGGAAAATAAATACTCGGTTCGGGTTTTTGTGGGACATGCTGTGTAATGAAGCGCCCAGTGTCTCCATAAATTTATGAATATACAGTTTTTGTGCGTAATTCCTCCTATGTTATTACAATGAGAATTTCCTTGATCACATTAAATTGGTTGGTCCGTCTCTTTTTCACGCTCTTAAAAGGATGCTTAAAAACCGTATCTGTGATACGAGTTTCACCAGCGCACAAGTACTAGGACATTTTAATCGCGCGTACTATTAGGATGGATATATTTGTTTGGCATCCACATCCGAAAGATTTGTCTACACTCTAAAAAAATATCAGATATCATCATTTTCGACATGTATCAGATCCCATCAGAGTGGCAACACTGCCACTTTGTTGCGTCCGCCAGGTCTGGCAACACTGCCACTCTGTAACGTCCGCCTAGTCTGGCAACACTGCTCACTCTCCAGTGTCCGCCAAGTCTGGCAACACTGCCACTTTGTAGCGTCCGCCAGGTCTGGCAACACTGCTCACTCTCCAGTGTCCGCCAGGTCTGGCAACACTGCCACTCCGTAGCGTCCAGTGTTGCAAGATATCCCCTTTCCAGTGTCCGGCAGTTCTGGCAACATTGCCCGCTCTCTAGTTTTCTCCAGGTCTGGCAACATTGCCCAGGGCTGCCAGTAAACCAATAAGTGGTTCTCGCGCTCCCCGCTAACGGCCCTGAAGGCTAGTTGTCAAACTTCGAGAATTGCCGCAGAATTTCGAAACTTTAGCAATTCTACGCATACTATGAATTCTATTTGCATACTAACAAAGTTGTAGATCACCCAAAATAAACAATTATATTAATTTTGAAGAAATTTAAGAATTTTCCTCCTCTGAATTCAGTGGTTAATGGAATAAATAATTTTGAAAACTAGCGCTGTGCAGTAACACAAACGTTTAAATGAATTTTTCCGTCACAATCTGTAAGTTTTCTTACTGTCGAACTCTTAAGAAAGAAATTGGAGACATTGCGCGGTTTCGATGCGAGCTGACTTATTTTATTTCATGTACAAACAAATCTTGTGCCTCACTTATGAAGTTCATCATCATAGAATCAGCATCCAAAATTGAATAATATCGAGTTGAAAATTAAATTTATTATTATTAGAGATATTTAATACATTAGATTAGAAAATAATGTCTTGTATTATATTAGATTTAGAGTTGATTTTTTGCACGCAGAACGGAGCCCATATTCCAGTTCAGGCACTCGTTTAACTCGCCCGAGTCAATGTGGCCCGCCCACAAACAAATTTAGATGCACATTTAGATACGAGTGACGTTTCTGGAAGCTTGCGCGACTGCGCCGCCTCACAATGCCTCTTTTCATTTCTTTTGTAAATGTAAACTTGGCTTCCTTGTAGAAGGCTTCTGTGTCTCCTCACTCAGTGCACCAGCTTGTCTTCCCACCAGTCACGTCGATGTCTGAACTATAATATTTACGTGTAACTTAATACAATAAGAGTATCAGTGAACTCTTTCCGAAAGAGTACGGGGGATATTCTTCCAGGAAAAATCGTACACTGTTTTCTTACGGCTTGTTTATTGGTATACCTCGTATGGTTTGGAAATTAGCGCACCTCGTATGGTTTGTCTAACAATTAAGGACCTTTATATTATGAAATATTGGAAAAACAATGCGTTGTAGTACATTTCATTTATCAACTTTTTTTCGATATAAACCGTTTTTTCTTTTTTTATTTCTTTGTGTCATATTCAAAACCATCAGAGAATGCGTCCGCCCGACATACGCGCGTTTACAAAGGGACTGTCGCCGTGTGAGGAAGGCAGCTGCAGATTGTAGGACATCTCGTTTTAGGCGACGAAAAGGGAATGTTCGAGATTCTCTTCTTGAAAAATGAATTGATAAATATCACATCACACAAATGATGCGAGTGTCACAGAGATGCTTTGTATTCTTCGCAAAAGATATTTTATTTGTAAATCAACTACAAATACAGTTTGGAATCTTGGCATTAGAGAAAGCATGCAAGCACAATCAATCTGGCAAATTCAAATTCGATGGAAATATTATACGTACAAAGTTGATTTTCTGTCTAAAGATCAACATCCGCACATCTTTTGTACGTTTCAGTAAATTCATCTCAATCTTACGCATGATTGTCATGAACAAACGCTTTGCACACAAGTCTACGAAAAAAAATTGGTATTCATGTTTAAGGAACAGCTCTCGCCAAATTCAAACAGTGTAATCTGAGACCGTTCATATAATAATTAATTACCAACAAGCGAACCAAATTATTTACTGGGAAGGAACAGTACCGAGACCACAAACAAATGCAAAACAAGAAAATATCATTAATGGTACAAATTTACAGTTGCTGTATATCCAGAAGACAGTTGCAGGATTCAGACCCAATATGGCCAACCTTAGATCAGGACACGTGGTCTGCAACTCTGTGTAGACCAGCGGTTCTTAACCTGTGGGGAATTCCCCTCTGGTGGGGAATGGCGGAGTTGCCAGGTGGGGAATTTTATGCATTTGTTTCCACATGCAAAAAAGCGCTGGTATTTCAAAATCTGATACATTGCATCCAAATGTTGACTCACTTTACAAATCACAACCATAAACAGACTGTTTTAATGACAAAAACAACCATAATGAGGTATTGTATGTCATGTTTGGGTAAAAGTGACAACACTGCTGGGTTAGGAATGTCACAGATGAATAAAAGGAAGATGCTGTGGTGGGGAATGGAGAGTCTGCTCACTAAAACGTGGGAAAAAGGAGAAAAAAAGGTTAAGAACCGCTGGTTCAAACCTGAGGCTCTAAACTATGTGCTTCAAATAGAACAAGAGTACAAATTTCAGTGCACTGAGGGACCACATGCAGCACCGCATCGCACAGACCTCGCTTCCATCTGTCCAGTGACTGGGAAGAGTTTAGCTTTTTTTTATGGGATTCGAACCCTCAAATATTGGAGCGAAAGTTAGGGAGTGAGTCGCAGCAGAAAAGACAGCTCGAGTTGGCCAACTAATTTCTCTTTTATTGAGGTAACTTTATTTCCGTTGGTAGACTCAAGTTCTACTAACTCACTGAATCTTCTCCGAAAACTTCCTCTCCCAAAATTCAGACCAAGTTATCAATGATAAATTTCAACTCAGTGATGCGCTTTCATTTTATATTGATGTCTTTATTATTAGATTAGATTGGATACTTTATTTGTAGCCTCCCTAACAGAAACAAGAACTTTCCCAAAGAGGAATGAGGAGGCCATCATTTAGTATGGAATTAGGGAAACAGAGAATCTATGCACAAGTGCATCCTCGCACCCTACGCATAGAAACAGCATGAGTGAAAAAAAGTATATGAATCAAGATAAAAGTTGTAGATGAAAGTAAAATAAGCTGAAAAAAGAATACTAGTGAACCGAATGAATCAATCAAAAAGCTCATTCTATTTCAACAAAAGAAAGCCTACTTGCTCTTCAGGTCGAGACCTGATATCTTCCGTTTAGAGAATGGTTATTTCCATACATGCAATAGCTGTTTACCCTTTAGCGGATAAAGTGAATGGATGCGTGCATGTACTTTTTTTTCGACTTTTTTTGTATCTTTCACACAAATTGTCACATTCCATCATCGAAGCGGACGAATTCGAAAAAAAAACTTTTGGGTCACTGAACCATTTTTGCACTCGCGAACAAATTTTAATACCCTTTATTCTTCATTAGCGCACATTCATCTTACACTAACTTATTTTTTCTCAGAAATGCCGTCATTAGGAACTCATTAGGCGATGCACTGCGATGCTTGATGGGCAAAACGCGAGCTCCTACAGAGCGCGTCCCTTTCTTATGGTCTCCCCATTTCTTTTTCCGATCGTCATATTCAGGAGTTCATGTTTGGTTCTTATACTAGGGAAGCAAGAACAATGTTTTCACCCTTAAGAATATTCCAACTCAGCACTCAAGAAGCTGATTTGTCATACTTAGAACTCAAAGTTCCAACTCAGGACTCAGAACTCTTTTTTCCGATCGCCATATTCAGGAGTTCATGTGTGGTTCTTATTTTAGGGAAGCAAGAATACTGTTTTTACCCTTGAGAATATTCCAACTCAGCACTCAAGAAGCTGATTTGTCATACTCAGAACACAGCGAGCTGTAACAACTCAGCACTCAAGGAACGCTCCAGTCCACCAACAGAGAGATGACTTTTGTGATATGTATTCCATGAGGTAGTTAGAAATCTAATTTTATAGGACAAAAGATACGAAAACGAATGTAAATGTCGAAGAACCAAAAGTCCGCTACAATTTAGATCTTTTTTTTAAGGTAGACGATCTGATCTTGCAGGACAAGAACAATTTTATTTTCAAATATCGATACAATGACTCATTAAATAATTTGAATTACTCTCCTTTAAGTTTTGGTTGTACGGTGATGAGCGATTACCTTATCTTGCTACTAAACCTCCATCAACCTCCATCAAAATAGTGTCGCAGCGCACATAAAGTTCTGTAAATTGTGAATAAAAATATTTGTTCACAAAATACTGACACAAAGCTGACCACAATACTTCGTAATTCTTTTAAACCAAAGCTTTATGGAAAGGAAAGAAGTCGATGATTAAAGGAGATGTATACTTTCGGTCTCTGTTTCTAGATTCTCACCTTAGGCTGGAAATTTTCTAATAAACGTCTTCTATATTCAAGTGTTGAGTAATCCTCACTGAAGGGAAATGGAACATTTTTGTCAATGGGTGTGAAAAACGGCAGGCTGGATTACTAGAAAATGACAAGTGAGAGTAATATATTGAGTGCCAGCTGAAATTGCAGTCAACGTGTCAAAATATCACTTGAACGAGAACGTTTAGGTGCACGATTGATGTAAGACATTCACTAACGCGGACAGCATAATAACCAACAGACACCATACAACCACCAACAGACATCATACAACTACCAAGAGACAACGTGAAACTACCAACAAACAAAGTACAACCGCCAACAGACCACGCAAAACCACCACCAATCCACGTACAATCACTAACAGACAATGCACAACCACCAACATACAACGTACAACCACTGAAAATGAACCATTAACACAACGTTCAACAAGCTTTACTGACTGATAAAATGGCATGTGCGTATCTGAGATCCGTACAACCACCAACAAAAACGTGCAACCCCCAACAAAAAACGTACAACCATCAACACACAGCGGACAACAAGCGCTATTGACCAATAAAAATGCATGCGCGTATCTGAGATGCCAAAGTCCGTGAGTGCTAAAGCGTTCGCTGCGTTCAAGCATCAGTCGATGGCACCTACGATCGAGGCCTCTCAAGGGTCCAAAAATGGCCTTTTATTTAGGCAAGATTGGAGAGGGGCTCGCCCCTCACTGCCACTCAGGGCATAACAGAATCATCGCAAAAGCGATACGCTCAGGAAAACACATTAGCCCCAGGGAAACAGAGCGTTTTTTCTTTAGTTTTACCCTGAATTTTCTTAGTTTTACCCTGAATTTTCTTTAGTTTTACCCTGAAGTGTTTTTGATGTCGTTTGTTTAGGTGATGAAGTATAACGATTTTAGTGAAGGGAACAAAGTATTCGTGTATGTTTGCTTCCGACGAAATACACGTGGGATATGTCTTATATTTCATATACAGGGTAGACTTAATACAATCTATAGTGTCTCAAAACAGCAAGCAGCTTCCCCGTGTTGCAAGAAAATATAAAATATTTTAAAATGTGGAGATCTTCCTCTACCCTCAACACAACTCATAAAAAGAGAGAATAAGATCACGCTACGTTTGTATTACAAGTCATATTTTTCTTGGAGGTCGGCGATTTATCATCGAGTTAAATGAGTTCACTAAGGATTTCAAAACGCTTTACAGCTCAGGGCAAAGGTTGTGTCAGCCCGGACCGTTGAAATTCAAATGGGAAATTTGCAGCAAAGAAGAAGACATTTGGAGACGCAGACTCAGCGTCGCTCGCCCTAACGAGCGTTACTTCGACTCTCATGGAGTGTAGCCATATTCCTTTTTTTTTGGCTGAGATTCTGTAGATTAAGCTATCTTAAATTTATTTAGATTTAGTTTTTTTAAGACTAAAATTATATAGGTTGTTATTTACTGGCTAAAATTTTGTAAGCCAGGTAATTTGAGGGCAAAATTCTATAGATTAAGTTATTTTATAGCTTAAACTCAATTGATTAAGTGATTTTACGGCTAATATTCTATAGATTAAGTTATTTTATGCGCAAAATTTTAAAGACTAAATCATTTTTTTACGGCTAAAATTCTGTAGATTAGGCTCTTTATGGTTAAATCTCTGTGGAGAACGTTTTTTTTATGGCTAAAATTCTGCAGATTAGGCTCTTCTCAGTAAAATTTTACCATAAAAGATACTCGATAAGAGTCAACTCCACAGTGTTGCCAGATACTGGGGGATCTCTATAGTAAAATTTTAATACAAAAATCTAGAAACTTTAGCGGCGAGAAAAAGACCAACAAGGCAACCCTCATCAGAGATGCATCTGCAGCTGCAGAATAATAAATGAGCCGCGGAATTGCATCTTAAATTTTCTCATTTGATTCATAATGCGCAGAAGCGGCGCTCTCTCCCTCCCTTATCTTCACATAAAACTGAACTGAATGCGGCCGCTGCAAAGTCAAGACAGCTTCGTAAATCGAGCAGACTAACTTCAGTAAAATCATAATTCTCGCTTAATGAGGTCTGCGATATACATTGTTCAGTGGAGGCTCAGCTGAGGTGTAATTTACGGCCAGCAGCGAGGGCTTTAATTTCTGCCTCCTGGTCAGAGTTTTTTTGCTGATAGAGAAGAGCAGGCAGGAAATGCTGGAGGGAAACAATCATTACTGCGGAGCACATGAAACTAATCTACAGGAATATCACTCATAACTTGAATATTTTCTTAGTGTTAAGTTTAATATCGGGTTCCAATATCCTTTGATTACTGCTCCGTCCACAACATTCGTGATTATCGCCCAAGGTAATAATCAGCAGGAATATCACCCGCAACTTGAATATTTTCTTCGTATCGAGTTTTATATCAGACGTTTGAGTTTCAATATCCTTTGAAGGCTTTAAAAATCAGCAGGAATATCACCCGCAACTTGAATATTTTCTTCGTACTAAGTTTAATATCGCGTTCCAATATCCTTTGAAGGCTTTGTAAAATAAGTTTCAAAATCTCCCCAATGAATATTTCCTATCCTCCGGATAACAGTCAACCGTAACTACGCTACCGATTGAAGCTCAAATTGCCTCTATATTTTGCTCGCATATTTACTGAATGTAAAACACTGAAACTGAAACTAAAAGTGAGGGCCGACAGTGTGGGGCCTTTGTAACGGCCTACAATTCCCTCGACAATGCTCTCAATATTCACGCAAAAGAATTCAGCGCCTGTGTACCAGACTCGTCCTATAAACTACTCAGGATCTACACTCAAAGAACAGAGCTAACATTATTTCATTTTTGATCGCTTTTACGAAATTATCTCATGCAAATATACAGCCGCAACAAAATTTTTCTCGAGCATTATGCAGAAATGGAGTAAGGTTAATTGAGACCTGTTACGAGAACCGGGTGAGAGCTTTTCTTGTCTGCCACAGATTTCCGGGTTTGTGTTTTACTTGCTGAAATGTGTTATAGAATAGCTACAAAATAAGTCGGTCTCACAGGAGTCTGCTATATATGAATTGAGTTTCTGTATAACTGAAAGTCGTATAACAAAATTAAGTACGAACAGAGTCAAAGAATTTCATGATGATAGTTCCTTGCACGAAACACCGGCTAACCTCTTTCGTGAGAGTGTAAAAGTGTTGAGAATTACAAGCTGCAATTTTGTTACTGAATCGGAGGATCGTCAGATCCGCAAGCAATTAGAGTAAACTTCTACATGTTCTGATACTCAAGTACTGTCATGTAAGCAGTCTACGTCACTCGGCAGTTTGAGACTCAGAAAATTGTTAATACAGATTTTACTTTCTCAATTAAGAAGGATTGAGATTATCTAAAACAGGAGGGAGAATTTGTTAGTCAAGGTTCTGTAGTAGGATATTCTCTTGTAAAATAAATAATTCTGGAAGAGTGTCGTATTCTTTGCTTGATATCTCGATAAAATGAGCGGTACAATTTTCGACACATTTAGCGAAAAGCTGAAGTTCCATTATACTTACAGTTGGAAGATATTTGACCGAGCAGTTCCGCAACGGAAATCGCAGAAAAACTTGTACGCTCTACAAGCGGCTGACGATAACAGACCTGCTAAACTTTTTCATTCCTCTGTGCCTTTGTTGAATACTAAAACACTTTAGTTGTTCATAAAATTTAGCAGCAGTAAAGTATCCGGATGCGCCTGTAAAATAAGTTTTACTTTTACTTCATGGAACTCCAAATGGACGATACTCCAGAGGACGCAGGAAATTCAATAAAAAAGTATCACTACTGCACGTCGATAAATATGTACACAGCGTTATGAACTCAATGTATTTTATGAAAAATAACCAAGTGCAGTATGTTGCGCAGCAAAGGGCTGCCAACTAAAGCCATTACACGAGTACGGAGCTCATTTCACCGCCTAAATCTCGCCAAGTCGCCGGCTGCGAACAAAAAATGGTTGAAAATTAAAACCAAAAGCCGAGTAAATAGCTGCAACAAGCGTCATTAGGGGCAACATCTGGCATCAGATATCCACAAAATTAATTAGAAGTTTTGAGCAGAACGCATCAATTATGGTGCTTTTGAAGCCTGCACATTTTGTATGGCAAGATCTGGGCGACCGTCGAGATGAAACGGAGTTGCAGGTCGCTGCAGTGCTGAAAACTGCGTGAAAAACTGCTCATCGCCCCAAACTTTCTGATTGGAGGCCTAAAATTCGAGAAGCACTTGGGCTGCGACGATGATCACAGGCTCGAGAGTCCTTACAGTTGATCAGCTCGACGTTGATGACAAATTTCAAATGCTGTGCATTGCACGGCTTGCATGTGCTTTGGAGATCAGTGAAACGTAACCAAGTTCAAATCATCAGACAGCAATGCACAGCATCTGAAATTTGTTGTTGATCAGCGGTGAGCTGATCAGTTGATCAGCTCGACGTTGATGATAAATCTTAAATCCTGTGCAATGCACACTGATGAAATGAGTTTGGTTACGTTTTGCTCATCGCCAGAGTACGTGGAAGGTTTGCTCGGAGATGCAAATTTGCGAACAGGATTTTAATGCTTTTCAGCAGAATAATACCATAATTGTTCATTTAAGTGTTAGGGGTCAACAGATCTCTTACTGTTCGATGTCTACAAACTATTTAAGTTCTTGTCTAATTTTATTGGTGACATAATACTTCATTTTGACATTCATTCCCACCATTGCAACGCTGACACGCAACACAAAATACCATGAAAAATAGCACGAACAAGAAAATTTCAAGGTGAGGAGGCAACATTGTTTTGGTACTTTAATGTACGCTGCAAAAGAACCAATACATAATTATGTACTGCTCGTCATTTGAAGAAAGCACTTCTCCTGTCAGCACGTGGGAAGCCACAATGGAACACACAAAGTGGCCTATGGGAAACATGCTCTATTGTGTACGCGCAAACACTGACACGAAGAAATGAAGAAAAATATGCAAAGTGCTGAAAACACACAAGGGTACGCCCTTGCAGGAATTAGCGAAGATTCCAGCATGTGTTTCGTAAGTTATCCCAAATTACACTTTGTCAACTGAGGCCACACACAGCCGAGTTTTAAATCTTATGCGAACCTCAACTCACACTTGAGAAAGTTAATCCTAGCTATTCAACCATCACTGTGCTCGATTTAAGTTCTGAGCCATTGCGAACAACTGGGATCAATTTTTACCTGCATTAGTTCAGGTTCAGATGAGATGTATTACTCGATGAGGGACTGCAGTTAATTGGGAATCACACTTAGCTGGTGACACAAGCTCATGTTCACAAACACACACACAGAAGCGGGGGTCCATGAGTACTCCAAAAGAACGGTTTGAATTCTCCGACCTTCACAACCAGACTCCACTGCCTGTTTTCGGAGGCGCGAGGCAGGAAGTTAGCCGAACATTGGAGCGTTGGGAGCGGCGCTGGCGCAATTAAGCCTACCGTAAAAACAATAAAAAAGAAACATCATTACAGCGAAAGAAGTCGCAGGATTTATTGACTGCAGTGTAGACCCCGGAAGCCCAAAAATGAGAACATTGGCAGAAACAAAAAGATTCGGTCGCCCTAGCGAGTGAAGTGATTAGGGCTGCGGGTGTGCGCTGCTGAGCGCGTGGCTTGTGGCTTCGCTCGAGGTTTGTTGTTCGAGTGTTAATAGGAGCAATGCAAGAGGAGAAGTGTTATCTATTTTTTTTTGTTCGCTGCACATTAACTGCGTTACGCACAATAATGTCGATCGTGTGGTCTGGGACTCAAAGGTATCCTAAAAGGAGCAAAAAAGGAAGAAAATATATTGTAGGTGTTATGACTGCGCTAAAGGTAGTTGATTTACCGCTGTATGCTGTAGGTAAGGCTGGTCACAAAAGAATGTTAATATAAAACAGGATTTATCACCCAATTTGATCTCCAGAGAAAACTACGTAATGGCACGCGTTGTTTTAGTCTATCGTTTAATGTTGGTATTCGACTAATCAAAGATATGAGGCACAAACTACTCTTTCAATAAAAATCCTGGATAACTTCCCATTCAATGGTGAAGAAAATTGACAAGTGGTACATGAGAGGAAATAATTGCGTTCCTCGATTCAATGGTCTTAAATCTCCATAGCAAAACTCATTTTCTGTAATCGTTCAAAGCAATTAAAATGTTGGGTTTGACACGATTCCTTCTCGGGAAGAATCGAGAAATGAATAAGTAGCAATGCCGATGTGGAAGGGCAAGGAAATAAATAGCGGATGAGGAAAGAAGGAAAGGAAATGTATGCAAACGAAAGAATGTTTTCAAGAAATCGCTCAATTAGTTATTAAAGAAAGAACAAAGGTAAATGTCGTGCATTAAAAAACTAAGATCTAGAGTGTGTCGCACATCAGACATGAACAGAGAATAAAGGACAAAAAATCAGGTCGTGCATGCAAGATATGAAAGAAAGATCATTTAGATCTTGAGCGACAAAAGATTAGCACAACAGAAAGAAAAAGAATACCAAACTTGAAGGCACAGAAGAAAGACACCAAAGAACAGAACCGCAGGCAAATAGGAAAAGTGTACATGAAGAAACACAGTTTGGTAAGATGGATGAACCCCGACCATGAATAAACGATAAAAAGGCAAAAAAATGATAAGTTGGGAATTCAAAGCGTGCAATGATTAGTTTAATAAAAATACAAAAACAAACAACAAAACATGGATGTAAAAAAAGGGACATCACATGCAAGATACTTTGAAAAAAGAATCGAAGAACTGCATGAAAGATCGTGAAGGTTAACGACAACGAGCCATTAGTGAGCGGAGTCCAGGTGTACATCCTCTCAGAATTGAATTACCGTCAAACATTGAGGTCGAGGCTCCCAAAAGCGAGGCAACCCTCGAGAAACGTCTTCTAAATAAAGAAATGCGGCTTCGTTATACGACAACAACGAACAAAAAATCCTAACGTGAACCAAATACGACGATAAGTCTACAGCTTGGAAGGATATTTTGTCTCAATCTGAGGTTAACAACTTTATCATTACAAGTTTCTTGTGTATGAGCTTATGTACACTCGAGCTCGAGGACAGCTTCTGTTGTTCGTGAATTGTCTTGTCAGAAATGTCTTAAATTTCCGGGAAACACCTAATTGGAAATACCTATTGTCAGAAAAACCTGACCGTTCCGGGAGAAGGACTTAATAAACTTATCAGTGCCCGACATATCACGCTTGATTTATTTTCATCACCTTGGTTAAATATAGTCGCACCGAACAAAAAACACTAATTTTCACGTTTTACTTCGTGCGTACTGTGTGTATTTCGTACAACTTAACTTAACTTTCATACAACTTACTACTTAACTTTTAGCTTTGTTTTGCAGAGCTCAAATGTGCCTCTACAGGCGTATAAAAAAATGCAAGGCACGTATTCTACAGGAATCAAAACTTCAACGAGAAAGTAAATTTTTTACCAAAACATCTTCATGAATCATCCTTTGAAGCATTTCGTTTTGCTTGGAAAAAATTCATTGTGATGATCCTTAAAATCGTTCTGTGACAAATCCCAGTAGAAAACTAATTAGTCTTCTGATGGATAGAAATTTGAGATGATGAAATTGTCCCTCAGTGAAAGCTTTCTCGCACACTATGTAAGCGTAAGCCTGCTCTGCAAGTGGTCAAAGACATTGCCGCGCTATGTCTGACAAAATGTCTTACATTGCTGCACCATGTCTAACAGATAGCAACTCAAAAAGCAAAAATGAAGTCTCAATTTTCTACATTCGTTATCGATTCTTGGGTTCGAAACCAAGTGCCATGCCATTCATTCGCGGAATTTAAGCAATCACGCAGCGTTTTATTACAGAGAGTAACTTCATTTTTTTTTTTCCAAAAAATTTTGCCGAACGACCTTTAGCGGGTTAAAGTTAGAAATTACCATCACAAGAAAAATTTATACAAGTACTAAAATAAGCGCAAATTTCCCTGAACCCATTTGATCTTACCATGAGTACACATCAATTTCAGTAGATGCGTTCATGACTTAATGACTCAAAGATGTTTTCATCCGTGATTTTGTACACCTGAGTAAGAGTATACGATAGCATGATTTCCAGATATTAATACACGTAATAAAGCAGCGATCTGACCACTAGAGCATCCTTCAACTCTACAGCAAATACGGAGGAATTCGATTATGACCTAATTTTACCTTCAATTTAGAGCGCCTACAAGGCTCTAATCAAAAGCTAACTGCCACGTCACTGATTACGGATATTTTCAATTAAAGTTCCGATTTGAGATGAGATCGCAGGCCAGGCGGCGAGATGAGGCTTTGATGTAGAGTGCCTGCTGCTGCGCTCGCTCTAACCTGCCGCAAAATTCGAAATAGCGCAAATGAGGTAGGGCTTGAACTGAGCAGCTGCTATACAGCCGCGAGAAAATATCCCCAAATCTCATTAACGCCGTGTTTCAGGAGTGGCACACATACACAGACTCGTTTTGTAGGTGAGGTATAACTTATGATGGTACATCGGTGACATAATCTGTGGATATGACGGACTAATAAAAACATGCTCTGTGCAAAATTCTAAATAGCACAAGTGAGGTACAGCTGGAACTGCAGCGATGCTGCTATGCAGCGCTGAGAAAATATTCCCAAAATCTCATAAGTGCTGAGTTTCAGGAGTGGTATAAATATGCTCGTTTGTGGGAGAGGTAACTTATGATGGTACATGGGTGACATAATCTATGGGTATGATGGACAGAAACATGCCATGTTATCCATGGACATGTTTGGACATGACATGTCATCCATGCCATGTTTGGACATGACATGTCATTCATGCGGGTTAACGAAGGCTGCACTCTGTAAAGTCAAATTTGGCAAATTGTTTAACTTATCCCAACTTTAGCCACTATGTAGGCAATCACCTATAAATGAAACGTGGACAATTTAATATTAAGTTTTGAGAAAAAACAAGCACCAACATTTTTTAACCACCAATATCAATTTGCTGTGATCAAAAGAAATATGTCATTACCAAAAAAGCATAGCACACAAGGCGCTGCACTCTGAGCAAACCAGGGATCTTCGTGGTGAACATCTGAGGTGGCAAAAATTGAAATGTCAAAGGACATCTAAATCCTTCCTTCTAACTCTTTATTCTAAGATGTGCGGTTAGCGGTAACAAATGAAAGCAAAGTAATTTCCTTGCCTCAATCGAAAAAAAATTATGAACTGGTGTGATGAAAAGTTAAATTTCATTACTAGCATCGGAAAACAAACACAAATACAATGTAAGAAAATTGTTAAATTCCTTCAACGTTCAATTCATCATTCTAACGAACACAAGCGCTGAACAAAGCGAACAACCGCAGAGTGATAGCATCAGCCAATGTCGACAAGGACATTCAAGCCTCACAAGACACGTCTAACAAAGATCTCAGAGGAACTGCAAATCCCAGCATAGAAAACATGGCGCTGGTATAGCGTTAGGTCTGCCTACCCAGGTGCAGTTTGAGGTGTACAAATCGAGTGTTTATCGCTAAATTAAATGTATGGAAATTAGTAATATCCACAGTAACTTAACCTAACCTCACGCTATAGCACTAGTTAGAGGTAGACCTCACGCTACAGTGCAGTAGACCTCACGCTACATTGCGGTAGACCTCACGCTATAATGCGGTAGACCTCACGCTACAGTGCGGTAGACCTCACGCTATAGTGCGGTAGACCTCACGCTACAGTGCGGTAGACCTCACGCTACAGTGCGGTAGGCCTCACGCTACAGCAGCACCAGAGCATGAAGGCATCACCGACCACAACCCAGGCAGCGCAGGATTGTGACCGCAAAAGCTCATTAAAGCACAGCCGAAGTTGCTGCAAGCCTCGCGTTAATCTTCGCTCACGGCGGCGGCGCGGCGTGAATGTTCGTCAAGAGTTCAGCTAATTTCCCTCACAAGAGCTTCTCCGAGTTTCCCTCGAGTGGTTCACTTAAGTCCCCTCACTGAGGGCAGACGTGCCGAGGGTTTCAGGGGGTGGTGACCTTCCCCTCAGGCTGAGGGAAGGAGCTGAGGGAAGGAGAGAGCACCTGAGGGAAGGAGAGGGGCACCTGAGGGAAGGAGAGGGCACCTGGGAGAAGGAGAGGGCACCTGAGGGAAGGAGAGGGCACCTGAGGGTAGGAGAGGACACCTGAGGGAAGGAGAGGGCACCTGAGGGAGGGAGAGGGCACCTGAGGGAAGGAGAGGGCACCTGAGGGAAGGAGAGGGGCACCTGAGGGCAGGAGAGGGGCAGAGAAGGAGAGGGGCCGAGAAGGAGAGGGGCAGAGAAGAAGGGCCCCTCTAAAGGAGCTTCATCGATCACAACGAAGGATGGAGTTCAGATGAGCACGTCTCCCCGTTCGAGGTGGCGTCCGCAGCTTTTATTGAAAACTCGACCCTTGCTCTCCAGGCCTTCGAGGGGCGTTAGGCTAAAATTAACTCGATTTTTGAGCAGTTTTGAAGGTTGTCTCGTAGGGTTGAATTTAATGATTGAGCGGATTTGGAATAAAATTAAATGGATTATCGAGTAGTTTTGAAAGGTTTCTCTTAGGGTTGAATGTAGTGATTGAGCGGATTAGGAAGCTTATCCATAAGTCCTCCAATGAATCTAAATTTGAATAACGTGAATAAATGTGTGTGTAAACTCTTCGGAAGCTAGTCGTAAGATTTAAATTAACTGTGGAGTTTACAGGTAAGAACCGTGCCTTTACCTCACAGAGAGCGAAAACGCTGTAAGGTTTTGCTAGGGTTTATGTCTATGGGAAGGGAAGTGAAGTTCCACTAAAATTAGCACATTGTTGGTGTAGTGTTATTAGTTACAATGGTGTACTCCAATCTACATACATGCTTCAACACTTTTTCCCAAGCAGTGGAAGTAGGGAGTTATTTTTAGAATGAAACTCGCTCCTCCTAGTGTAATCAAGCAGATTTTAACACGTCAACAGCGATGGGATAAATTCCAGTTCAAGGTTCAACGCAAATTCAAAGTTAAAATAATTAGTCATTTTGTAAATACCAAACATAAACTTCTCCATTAAACACCATCAATTTTAAAAGAATGTTGAAAATATCCGACCTGCCCATCGATGGGTTCTTTCGCAGCAGGAACAACTTAAGTGCGACCCACTGATGGGTCGCATCGCAAGCAGCGTGTTATGCCGACATACGCAATAATCAGACGAGAGAGTTTACATATTTGCGAATACTACATCTCTAACAACGATATTTCGAATTACAGTGCTTGCTTTTATGATTTTAGAAGAATTGCATTTCTACCGACACAATTACTTTAAATACGAAAATTTAAACTCGCATGAATTTTTACGAGGAAGGACCTTCTTAATGAGGGCAGGAACCTAAAATGCATTCAGATTTCGGGAACACATATTTATATTTAATTCGAAAAAAAAGTTCACGTATGAGAGAGAAACCTGCATTCCTGATCAATTGGATAATTCCCAGCAATGTTTTACGTCGCTTGTCCTACTCATATTTCAATTTTTTATAGGTCGTCCATACTCCTAAACGAAACAGAAATTTACTCTAATGAGATTCCTTAAATACGACTAACAACGACGTAGAAAACAACAGGCTTTCATGTGATAAAATACCTATAAATTAAAAAAACATGTTCCCAGTACTTCATTCACTTGTAATCCGATGCATTACTATGAATGAAACTTTCAGCAAATGATTCCACATTACTAGAAATCTAAGCTGGACGGAAAAATCTGAAGAGGATCTCAACATTTCTTTTGCAAATAATGGCTGTCATTCTCTGAATAGATGTGCACTGCAACAAACTTCGGCGCAAGGTAAGTGAATAGCTATTAATTCAGCTAGCTACATTAGAAACAGACGCTCTATGTAGTTGAATGAGAGCTATAGGCCAATGACAGACTATTGGTTATCAAACAGATTCTATTATCTCCAATGTGGCTTTGAAACTACGTTCTTCATAGCTAAGAAAATCAGTACTTATTTTCAGGTGCATTTTAATTGAAGTTTTGCAAAAAAATTCATGGCTTGAATTTTTAGAATTTTAAAAGTTACTTCTGTGTACCAGTCAGATGCTTCAACATTGCTTCTTTTTAAGCATAGTTGATCTTTTGAGCCCAATTTACTGAATGCAATGCAATGAAAGATTAAAAATGACCTGGAGAAACATCAAAATGCGAGTACATCAAAATGCGTAGCTTAACATTTGTGTAAGTGCCAAAAATGATTTCATTACACAAATTTTGCATAGGTTCATGTGTTTGCACTGTCACTATCATCTTTATTCTACAACCGATGAGATTATTAACGATTCAGAAATGTAACAAAGTAATATTTACCGCCCGTCTAATGGTCTCACATAGAGTTGGTGACGCGCTGTACAGCATGTCCCACAAAACCCAAACCGAGTATTTATTTTCCCGTATCAGTAATGCCATCATAATTATTTACATTTTCACATTCTACAGTTTAATTTTGAAGGATAATTTTGTTAGAAATTAAATGCTTATGGTATTCTTACGATGGTATTACTGATACCGGAAAATAAATTCTCGGTTCAAGTTTTTGTGGGACGCGCTGTATATCTTCGCTACCTTACAAGCTTCGTATGCAAGACGCCAAAAATTTCCACGTATCATTTACGCGAGAAATCTTCCTCGGGAAGTTTTAGGTGACAGAAAAACCTTTTCATGCAAACTCCCGAGCGTTAAGTTTTCTGATAAAAGCCTTCCCGAAGCACAAAAAATTCCAAATGTTTTTACAGAGTAAGTTGCCGAACCCAAAAGCTAATTCGCTAGTGACGTGACTTAGAACTTTATAAAGCATTGAACATGTAAAGTGGAGTTGCCATAATTACATTGGCAGATTCAAGGTTAACAAGAGATTTTCCCATTTAAAATCTTGAAGAAAATTTTTCAATTGCCCCCTAAACCAAATTCTACCTCAGGAAACGCGATTGTCCGAGCCATGAAATGGCTTCAAGGAGAACAGAATAGATATTGGTTCTATGTTCAGGGCCAATATAGATAGATTCGAATTTCATAGCCAATATTAAAACGCCACATAAGCTGAAATTACCCTTTCTGTCCGCCATATGCTGAGCATGGCCACCACCGATTCACTCTGCATAAAATGACATTGAACGCAAATGAATAAAGAGGTTTATTCTTTAAAGTAGCGAGAAAAACCCGGCGAAATAATAATCAAATTTGGCGGCACGCGCACGTTTGGTTCGGTTTGCAATAAAGGTTTTGAGAAAGGCACCATCCGATATCTCCGTAACAATCCTCGACTTGCCATTTTTGTGGCGAGGAGCCATGTTCACGGCTGTAAAATGGAAAACATGGCAATTTGACGGCACCAAAAAGGTCGGAATCTTCAGCGCTGCCATACAGGATCTGATGCTCTAAGCACGGAATAGCTGAAGCAGTCGCCAACGTTGCATGGAAAAGGACGGAAAACAAAAAAGTTCTGAGTGTGACAGCTGCAAGGAGGCGTTGAATTTGACTTGCAGTTCAGATTAAAACGCAGTTTAAATATGACTCAAATTCAAACTACTTTCTTAAGCGATGATGACATATTCATGTGCAATGTAAATTTACACATACATTCCCTTACTCTTGAAATGATTTCCAATGCGAAGTGATATTTAAAAATACATGTTAATCAACATGAGTGAACCTCTGTAACAGTAAGTCATTTTTATACTTATGTTCTAAGGAAATTGCTGTTTGATTATTGCTGTATTTTTTGAGAGATACTCTTGAACTTTGCGGTTTTTTGGAGAGCTATTGCTGTTTTTGCTGTATTTTTGAAGTGCTATAGCTGTATTTTTGCTTCTTTTTTCAAAAGTTATGGTTGCATTTACTTTAACTTTTAGAAAGTTATCGCTGTATTTTTGTTTTACTTTTGAAAAGCTATTACTATTTTTTGCTGTATTTTTGTTTCATTTCTTTGTAGAGCTATCGGTGTATTCTACACGGATGAATGAATTTTACATAACGCGCCGTTTGTTCTCCCTCAAAGAAGCGAAAAAAAAAAAATAAATAATTGAGCGTATACAATCCAAAGGCAAATCTGCTCAAATTATGGTAAGTTCCCCTCTTCAAACTACATAAGAAAAGTGCGAAAAGACTAAGCAGAAAATTAGTTAATTCTCGCTTTTGAATAAATGATTGGATGGTCAGCTCTTCTCGCTGCAGTGGAGATATTTCCAAGCAAAAGTGCAAAAGTTGCATGAGAAAGATGAGGAAATTAAAAATCCTCTGCAGTGAATGGATAATTTCATTATATATTCAACTCGAACGCATGTGGAGGAATAACTTGAAAATAAGACGAGAAAAATAAATTATTGCTGTTGAAAGCTCAATAGGGTTAACAGTTTCTCGCATTTTTGGAACTTATTTTAATGTTTACCTCAATGTTCAACGCACCAATGTATTTTGCATCGATTTATATTTTCACGCAATTTACTGGGACGCGGTATTCTGGGTTAGGTAGGCAGGTGAGAAAATAGTTAGATTGGCAAGTAAGCTGTGCCAATTTTTTGGCTATGAAGTTAGCTCATTCAGGGAAAGATAGCTTATAAATTTGAAAAGTTTTACCCTAGTTGTAAGTTTGAACTTCAATGTTCATATGCCATTAAAGCTCACAGCCACCAAGCAGCAACCTTTGCCGCTCTAAAACATCAATCGAACAGCGCTTGGGCTCTACGTCTGACACTTTATTATTTACCATTGTAGAGTAAACGGCCCGTCAAAATAGAAGGGATTCATTATTTTCGTTGAATAAATCCTTCAGATATCGATGACAGACAAATACATCCATCCTAACAGTACCCGCCATTAAAACATTCTTGTACTTGTGCACTGGTGAATCTCGTATTACAGATACGGTCATTGAGCATCGTTATGAGCGTCACAGACACACGGAAGAAGCAGACACCAAACAAATACATAAATAAATAAAAAAACACACCAAGGGTATTATTATCAGGTAAAATGGAATGACAAGTAGAATAACCGCATGAAATCCACGGTTCAATTGAATTTAACAAAGACGAGGATGGCTAGAAATTCAAGTTGGCACTCTAAATTGGCCAGGCAGCTAGAAAGACTCGGCCCCGAGTGAGGCGTTTACTTTAGTCCTTTGAATCAGCAACTGGCGAAGCCCCAAACCTGACAAATGGGCGGCGTTATCGAGCAGGTCGGGAGCATGGAATTCAATGATATTTCCACCGCTGAGCGTGTTCAGGAGTCCTACGTTGAGCGTGATAGAGAGAGGCTTAGACTGCGTCCCTACCACGGAAGAGGAAAGAAGGTAGAGTCATTTCTATGGGGAAAATACACCTTGTTTGGCTAGCGAATAGAACGGCTTTATTTCAAATAAACTTTGTGACGTCACCATTGCGACATGTCGTTAGGCCAATTGTGGGGTTCAGATTTTGGGCTAGCAGTGTTGTTAGATGCAATATGAGCGCTGCTATTGGTTTGTTGTCATGACGTCAGCATTGCCACACGGTCGACTAAAAAAGACCGGTGTGACCCTACCTTGTCCCTACTTCGCTACTCGATCTCTTGGGATCAAATTTTTTGACTGTATGGGATCTCTTCGATAAATGGTACATAAATCTCCATTAGGAAGTCTATATTTAGTCTATTTTCTGCTCTGTTCTCTCAATGCAACTGTTTAGACACAGACGGCATTTACTTGCACTGTATTTTCAGGTGCGTTTTAGAGGTAATTTTTGAAAAATAACTCATGCGTTGAATCTTCAGAATTTCGAAAGTTATCTTCTATAAAACAATGTGATACTTATGAAAAATGTAACATTTATCTCTGACATTGGAGACAATGATGCGACTTCATTTATAGCACTATTAACCATTTACTTTGACTTACTATGACATTGCAGACGTAACTTATAACATAATGTAATATTTTTACTGCATGTGCAAAACGACGGTGAAACAAAACTCACAAAGAATCGTCTGGCAAAGTCATTAGATATTTTATCAGTTAACTCTCTCACAAACGCACTTTCAAGCGGATCTCAAAGCAATGTTCATGAACAAAATAGGATTGAAGCGTTTGAGTTGTTTCCATTATTTTCTATTCTATTTGAGAGTTTTGCCATTTTATTTGACAGTTTTGCCATTTTATTTGACAGTTTTGCCATTTTAATTAAGAGTTTTGCCATTTTATTTGACAGTTTTGCCATTTTAATTAAGAGTTTTGCCATTTTATTTGAGAGGCGCTTATAGCGCTTATAAACATGTCGGCTTCGTTCTCCGTATTTTATAATTATGTAATTTTTTTTCGAAGATAAAAATTTAGAATTGTTAGGTTTCCCTAACAATTTTGAATATTTAATAATTGAATAATTTTACAAACCTGAACTAAAAGTTTTTATTCAGAAATTTTTTGTTTGATGTTTACCAGATTTCAGAGCATTATTTTTAATATTTGAATTGTTCCTTTCTGAAAAATTTTAAACGTAAAACGCTTGCGCTAAAAATCTTTCACAAAACTTAGTGGATTTTTCAATATTGCGTAATAACTTTTTATACACTCCAAAACATCAATAGTGCTTGACAAAGTATGTTTTAAGCACCATGAAGAAATTTTTCAATTTTTTTGCCGTTTTCACATAATTTTTCAGAGATAAAATATTTATGATCATCTTTTATAGAATGAAATACACGTAATGGAAAATTAAAACCATCAACGTTTGTTTCAAATTTTCACTGAAATCTAAATTACTGCTCGGCTGGATGAGTGGGAAATTTTTTACATGTGCGTGTGCATTCTACAACTTGTCGTAGAAACATTAAAGCACACTCTAAAGGTTTATAAAATTTTGAATTTGTTTTCCATCAACAATTTTTCGCATGTGATGAAAAAATAATTCCTAGACTTCCATTTTCTCGCTTCCAGTTACTCTACTTCACACACACAACTTAGTTCATGAGAAATGCTTTCAACATTGCCCTGAAATTTCTAAGTTGAGACCCACTCTGCACAAAATTTCTAAGTTTCTGCGCAAACGGTATAAATTTCTAAATGTCTATACAAAATTTCAAAATATCTGCACAAAATTTTTAAATATTTACACAAAATTTCAAAATTTCAAAATATCTGCACACAATTTCAATATTTTTAGCCTCTCTGTGCAGCATTCTGCCACCTCCCCAGCAACACAAAATCTTGCCTCACAACAATCGCACACAAGCCCAAAATTTACCCACGTGAGCTCACGGAAAAACTGAACTCTGCTCTCTTCCATAGCTCATTATTTTTGATAGATGAAAACGAAGCGACGGCCCGCTTGACCGGAAGGAAAATCAGAGTTTCACTAATATTTTCAAGGGGCAAACGGACCATATTTCAGGTCCAGGCCAGCATGATCCATCACGCTCATCGATCGAAGGTCCGGCCGTTTTATCAGCCTGCCTGATGGACTTCACCGGGGCCGCGAGAGGCCTTCAAGAAAGCAGAGAATGCACCTCAAAATCACCATTATTTTATTAGGTATTTTAAGTTCATGGTCCTCAACCTTTTGAAATTTTCCTTAATTTTCTATCATCATTATTCAATTAGGTATTTTGAATTTAGGGTGCTCTTTACACAAAAAATCTTTCACATTTTCCTTAATTTGCTCATTGAAGTTACCTAACTATACACGCAGTGTTGTGTGCTATTTAGTGAATCGAACAAATTTTATAAAATCTTTAGTTTTTATGAACAGTCTGCAAAACTTTTCCAGCTGATGAGATGTTTGTTGAACGTTCTGGGAAGTTTTCGGGTCCTGTCAAGAAATTTAAAAATTTTTATTAACAAACTATTCTTTTCTAAAAATATTTTGAACTGCCAACGAAATGGTTTTGCCACAAAAGACATAATGTTGACTCGAGTAAACTTTGAAACCTCCTAAAGCACTCATTCTATAAAAACAGATTAATAAAACTCTTCAGGTGTTGGAGGACTTTGTGAAATTCCTCCCTCACTAGGAATAGCATTTCTCTAAAAATAGTGCTAGATTTTACAAAATTCTACAACGATTAATTTGATTTTGCCATAAAACCTATTCGACCAGAAATGATTTTCCATTGTTCATTCTAGAGGATTAAACTTTCCTACGCTACACGCTCGTTTAATCTGAGGTAAAAAAATGAATACGAATATTAGCTCACGTGGAATATGTGTGAGCACATTCAACCGAGCATTTCACAAGTAAAGACACGTTCATTGAGAAAGCACAAGGGAGAGCAAGGCCTCGAACAAAAATGCCTAATGTCATAGAACCACAGCCAGTTACCAAAAGAAAAGGAGTTATAGGCCATAGAGACTCGTTATGAAGGGAAAATATCAATTTTTGGCCATCGTAACGAAATTTACGCGTTATTCCCATGGCCAATAAGCCTGACAATTTTTACGACGCGACGATGCAGCTGCGAAGTGATGGAGTGTCGTGCTGCTGTTGTGAAAGAGTTTTCAGAAATAAAACGCCGTTGCATTCGGAAATTCTCTAACCAAGCTAAAAGAATTCAGCTTGGTGTGTTAATGTGAAGATTGAAAAGTGAAGAGTCGCAGCAATTTAATCACAAGTAAAAACACAAATCACAGGTTATACTGATGGAAAATGTTACACTTCATCTATTGTAAATAGCCATTAAATATAGAACAAAGTACTTAGATGCTTCCAACTAATTCGTTCAGCCTCTGCTTTTTGAAGGGATAGGGCATGAACAGTATTTATTTAACTTGAAAGGGAACACATTCCACAGAAAAAAGGAATATTTACCACTAAAGTGGAACAGGAGTGGTCTGTCAATAGGAAAGCGCCAGAGTAGAAGCGAACATCTCAAAAGGGGAAAATTGATGAACTACGGGCGCAAAAATTAAAAAAGATGACGCTCGTGCTTTAAATTACAAGTAAAATTTGCCAGCAATTAACATTCGCTAAATAACAACACAAAAAACTACCAGAAGAAGGTGAAGGATTCTTGAATCAGATGAAAACATGAAAAATGAGCCTGAAACTTGATTTTTTTTCCCGTGAATGAATAGCCCATCGACTATCGTTCCATGAGTGCATCATATGCTACTCACGAATTCAACATGCTTACGAAAAGTGTTGCCGAGCGAGGAAAAGGAATGTTGATGAAAACTACATGGCTGGCACACTAAACCTCATAAGGAAATCAAAACCCCGTCGGACTAACACAAAGGTAAAATTTTTCCTACTTTCAGCCAAAATTATTCCTACTAAAAGAACGTCCGAGCGAAAAAGGCTACGTTTGATCTGAAGTGAACGATTTAGGTATGTATAATATGCTATTGTAGATATGTGTATGTGTGGAGGTACAAATTTATATTGTGGAGGCACATTGAAAAGTACCTAAGGCAAAAAATTGCAACTGTTTGTTACTATCTACTGCAGACGGGGAAAGTACTACGAATCCATCACACGAATTAACAGCACAACAATTACTGTAACAAATTGGTAACAATTACTGGTAACAAATGTATAAAATGCCTACAGAAGCGTGAATGGTTCTTGTATCATGTGCCCTAAACAAGCTATAAAGATTCCATCATCTCACGAGCACAATAAAATTTCCATGAGACCGGTTTGAAATATGACTTCAAAATGCAGCATCTCTAATATCTCACAATGTCTACGAACGTCTATCAGGCTGCGTGAGAATCGAAAGAATTTCAAAGGCGTGATGAATAAGACAAGCACATTTTAACGACAAAAACTGCCATTTCGTACCACTCGTCGGCTTTCATTCAATCCCAAATGCAAATGCTCCTCAAAAGCGGAAGTGGGACTCTCAAAAGGGACCAAGTTCAGATCCTGGAATAAGTCCCTCATTTAATGTCTGTCCCCCGTATGCATGATACGATTTAATATCTTACTTCAGGCATGGCAAGATCGTGGAGTGGGAACCGCGACTGCTGCCGTCATTCAGTTAACACTTTGAGCCACCGGTGGCCACGGAGGGAATTCTCATAATGCTGCTGATCGACCAGTAGTCATGAACTTAATTTTCATAAATACTTAGAGAATTAAAACTAAATGACGGCACGATCCAGTCAATGTTGGTTATTTTCAACATGACTTACTACAATTGACTTTGAATTTGAGTTGAAAATTAAATTCCAGCTTTGCCTGCCGCAGTCAAAGCGTTCAAGCTTCACGGTCTATTAGCACCTCAAAAGTGGAAGTGGAATTTTCAAAAGGGACCAAGTTCAGATCCTGAAATAAGTTCCTCATTTAATGTCTGTTCTTCGTATGCATGATACTACTTGAAATTTTACTTCAGGCATGAACCCGGGAAAGTTTTTGGAGTGAAAACCGTGACTGCAGACCACGGTAGAAGAAGCAAGGTAGGGTCATTTCTATGGGAGAAAATACACCTCCTCTTGTTCGGCTTGCCAATAGAACGGCTTTATTTCTAACAAACTTTATGACGTCACCAAAACGCCATGTCGTTAGGTCAATAGTTGAGCCAAATTTTGAGGTAGCTGTGCTACCAGATGCAGTATGAGCGCTGCTATTGGTTCGTGACCGTGACGTCTGCAAAACCACACCTTCAACGAAAAATAACTGGTTTGAACCTACCTTGTTTCCTCTACCGTGACTGCAGACGTGAGTCAGTTAGAGCTTCACGGTGTACGAGTCTCGGGGTGAGGTGACAAACAGCAGCAGGTCGTGCATCGGACGCACGGTAGATCCCTGTTATCCTTCACTGCTATCGGGATACATCCCCCGATATTGAATTGCCCACCAGGGCCGAGACCTGGGCCGCCCCAGCACAATGAGATGCAAAGGACAGCTCGAAAGCTCCAATGAATATCAAAGCCACAATCAGGGCTCAGAAAGAGAAAGGTTCCAGATGGGAACTGGGAGGAGTTGATGAAAGATGCTATTTGAAACAAGGTGGAAACACTCTTTAGGAAAATCTCAGCAACGGCATGATCTATTTATAGCCTGACGTTAAACAAATCGTATTGTATATACGGATAAATTAAATATTTTAAAGTTAATGCTCCGAGAGGGTGATCTACCAGAAAATAAGTAAAATATTTAACAATCTCACCTCTCCCAATATAGCACCTAAATTATGTGAGACAATAATCCATGGCAAGGAAGAAAACCTGTAAAGCCATTGCGTTGATTTCTCTCCTGATTGAAAACACCTTGTGTACTATGTCACCGATCTAAAATTGTTTCTTAGGAAAACGCAACCGCATGATTGTATCGAAGCGAAAAGTATTCTCAGGCTAGCGCTTTAAATCTAAGTTTCACCAAAAAAGAGTTAAAGTCAGGCATCTCCATCCTAATGCTAAACATGCGATACTCGAATAAAATTTTCGCAAAGTTCAGGTCAAACTCAAAGTTTTGGGGCTCCGCACCGAGCCCTAGAAAGTTGTCACAGCAGCGCACTTTGTCAACTTCATTGCCTAGAACATCTTCGATGTCAGATCAGGCAGTCCTGACGGAGTCGAACATATCCTCGTCCATGGAAACGAATGTTTTAAACTGGTCGTCGTCGAGCGAGACGTTGTATAAAATTTGTTCATACCCTGGTCATGGTCCACGCCATAGTGAGAATAGATGTTCAAATCAGATTGCACACGTTTGACTGATGCGGAGGACAGCAAGACTACAATTTTCCCGCAGGAACGACTCATGCTTCCATCATTTACCTTCAACTCTAGACTTCAAGCCTTGCGATCACTAATTACGGAGAAACGCGTCTCGAAATGGATCAAGTCGCCTCAATTTAACGGGCGTCGGAGTCATGTATTCCAATTTGGAGATCTCACGGCACATCAGAACAGCGCGCCTTGCAACATCGTATCCTGCAATATCAGAATTCGGAATCCAAGCCTGGAACATTCGTAAGCGGACACGGGAGCTAATTTTGCGGTCGGCTTGTCGCCAATCGCAGGGGCGGCGAGAAGGCAAACCAGGCCCGTAAGTTGCATTTAAAGGACAATAGTTTCTAGGGCGCCAGCTGGAGCGTAGGGTTGCCAGATGGTCGCCGAAATATCATCAAATGGACTCCTTTTTCTCAATGAAATGTGAGAAAATTTACCAGAAAAGTTCAATCTGGTAACCCTGCTCTGCTTTTTGGATTTGGAGGAACTGCAGCGGTGCTGAGAGAGGCGTGGGAGACGCGAACTTTCCGCTGAGCAGAAATTCAGAAAAATTTAGCCATTAGAATATCAAAGTAATAAGGAAAAGAGATTTATACACGAACACTACTTATCAAATATTTAAAGTTGTGAAGTCCCTTGCTTCTTATTGGAAACTTGATTAAATTGTGGACCGTAAGAGTGACACTCGAAAAAAGCAGTGTGATCGTCATATTAAGACATTACACGTTCATATTAACTAGTACCTCTGCATTTTTCATCAACAACTTTTCCCCATCGAGAAACTTAAGCCCTTGATGAAAAAATAAGTAAATGTAAATAACACTCCTCAAGTAGGAAATTTTCATTCTGAGTCAAAAACTTCGTTTACACGAGAACTGGTCTTTAGTTTTGAAACGACGGACTGGGCGTAGGTGCGGTTTTTAGGCATGCGATTTTTCAGACGACGTCACAGAGTTTTAAACCCTCAGGCCTGAAACAAAACTGTGCTGCAATAGCAGTGGTCGTCGCACGTCAGGAACTTGATTTATGACTTCAGAAAAGAAGGGGACAGCAGAGCCTGGGTCGGGGATCGACTTCAGTTTCAGGTCACGCTCGCTTTACATTTACAGCCGCCGCGATTTCCATGGGCCTGGTAATGAGATGGTGCCGCGGTTCGTTGCTTTCGCAGCACCCGAATAAACCTGTGCTCTGAACAAGACGTGTGTATAATACGAACGTTTTAAGGCGTGCTGCTTTATTTCATAGCGCGAGTCGTGTTGAAATTGTTGGGTGTTATGTTTTCGGGAGCGTTATTACATGGGTAAGTTGAGTAATAAATGGAATAAAACGTGATGCGCGTAGAAATCAAGATTCATGCACATAAGGTAACATGAGAAATATGTATAGATTTCTGTACGGAGATTCAGTTCATGCATTTAAAGTGGCACACTTACCTATTTCACGTTCGCTACACTTCCATTCTGATTTGAAAGAGAACTCATTGAATTCATATGCAATAGGGCATCCAAAGTAAATTAACCGAAATATTACAAAAAAAATCACACACAAAGAGTATGACATTTTCTCACAAAAAGCGTCAAACTCTCATTTCTCCACGAAACAAGCCAGTGTTCTCTCTCATTCCAAGACGGCAGTCCGAAATGCAAGTTTTGGGAGCATTGGCGAGATTATGACAGAGTTTGGCTCATACTCTCACGTAGAAAAATTACCAAATCAGCAAAAGGAAATGGTCTCAAATGATCTTTCTATTCACATTTTTTGTCGACATAAGCACACTCTCTAGGGATCTTCAGCACGAAAACACCATTCTAATCTCAGGAAGAGTAAACAGCAAACAGCAAAAAGTATCCATGTGGCTGAAACAAAATCAAATTTGCATTAATCTCAATATGACCAAAGAACATCATATTTCCACACAAATGGAATTTGTCGCTTCCATGAATAAAAAATTATGATGGTCAAATTGAAGAAACCAACTCACGTAAGTTTCTGAACACTACATATAATTGATAAGAATCTGACCTCCGAAGAGCATAATGCATTTGTCAGTACTAGACTATCGACGAACGTGGGAATCTTCAATAAAGTAAAAATATATCATGTGAACAGGCTTTAAAAACACTTTATCAAACGCTTTTTCCTCTATTCATACAACACGGAACAGAAGCATGGCATGGAACTAATTGAAAATAAAACCAATTTACTACTCATGCTAAAAAAAACATACTACTCATGCTAAAAAACATTAAAGCCTTAAGAAACTAAAAATGCAATACCCACACTGATGAATCATTCAATAACTAAAAAAACCCAAGCTTTTCAGCCTGTATATGCTCTCGATGCGTAATTTCATGATCAAAACTTAGACTAGTGAAGGTTGCAAAGACGTTAAAAATTTTTATCATCATAAACTGGCCTTTAGTTCATATAACCCGAAATGGAAGTAAATTCATGCTGCCTTGTTATATAAAAGCAAGATACCAACACAGTTCTATTTAGTTTGGAAGTAAAACCTTAAATTCGAACTTTGCAAAAATTCGAGAAATGAGATCATACGAAGCTTTGAAAACTTATCTCGAATCTCTATATTTATCGAAGTATTGAATGCTCTATGCATTCAGACAAAATCTTTAATACCGGATGATGCAAACTGAAACATTGGAATGATATCTATCTTAAGTCTTTTCTAGAATGTGCAGTTCTCATTTGACTCATTTAAGTTACTGTTGTTAATGTAAATAACGAACTCTGAGTGAACGCATCCACTGATAAGTCCAATGTGCGACTAGGTTGGGTGTTCTAAGATGAACATAATAGTACAGCTAATAACAGTGTTGATGGGATGCCCTAAAAGTAGCCGAATTAATTCAGGCTCATTAATATAGTAGCTACAGTATATTAAAATGTGTTCACTGTACATAAGAGCCTTGTGAAAAAATTTCTTTTATACATCACTCGTGGTAAATAATTGGAATTATTTAAAATTACACAAACAGTTCAAAAACCAAAACTATGGTCCTATTAAAAAAGCATTAATTGGATAGGTCATAACTCTCATCGCCTCCAATGTGCAATAGAAAGCCAGCTATTAATAATTTTGTGCAGCCTTAGGAAGGAATATTCTCCGTGTTATTATCTTTCATTCCTCGTAGAAGCCCCAATAATTTCAAGCAGACTTCCAGAAGGCGAGCAGGAGCGTCCAAACGAGTCCATTGTCGCCACTCTGAGGCGAGTGATCGACTTCGTTCTGTGGACAACTAGAACCGTAAATTGATGTCGATTTTGTGAGCTGAGGTGTAGGCATGGTGGGTAAAGGAATCAGCATCACGGGTCAATATATCGGTTTGGTACATCATGGTATTGTCGGATCGGATCGAAATATCGGTTCGGCACATAATGGTATTGCCAGATCGATATATCGGTTTAACGAATGCGTAAATAAGGAACACGAGTCAAATATCAGTTTTTACGTCAAGCCATCGGTATCGTTATTCAACACATCTGTACCACAAGTTAGTAAAAGAACATGAGTCGAAATCTCGACTTATAAGGTGAAAGCATCAGCTAGTCGTTGATACTACAGCATAATTAACCCCTATATACACACCGGGAATTAAAATGTTTAGCGAACATGCATGGAACGATCGTGTTAATTAGGCTCATATAGTAGGAAAATTTGACTTAACCATAATTTCCCCGAAATTTCAACTAGAATCTGGCGCGCGAAATGTACTTGATTGATCGCTTAGTTCTTTCCATGCGTGATGAATGACAGTAGACATTTCAATGGTACAAAAATAAAATATTTACACCAATAAACGCAAGCTGGAGTCGAGAAGGCGAATATGCTTCTTGAATCAGCTGATGAATTAAGTGCTCCTGATGTCAAGCAAAAACACCATCTGTGACAGTAGACGAGGAACTCTTAGATTTCATACATGTGGTCCGGTGCATCTAAATTTTTTCCAAACAATAGAATAGGTGATCATATTAAAGCGCTCTTTCCATTGGTTCTCACACACCGAGTCAGAAACCACGAGCAACAATAATATTGTGTGCGTAACGATTTCGAAAACCCTTTGGAAACTTCAATGTTAAGAGGTCACATTGTTAAATAGTTTCTCTCCTCGTAGAGACACAACTGGCAGAGAAAGTTATTCTGTAGACTAGACTAAGCTCCCCAGGATCGCGGTTACCGAATGGTGAGAGCTCAAATTTTATTCAACAAATGCTCGATCTTGAGGATTTTGCCCAGAAGAAAAGAAGCAAATAGCGAAGCCAAATCAATAGAACGACTTTCGCTGCCGACTGCGCGGCTATAACACAGAAAATTGTTAGCAAATCTGGTCCCTGGACGGTGTGTATGCACGTAGTAATGAATTGATTAATTCATTTCTGTGAGAGCATTTTTGCTAGCCTAGTTACCTGAGTGGGTGCAATGCTTCAATATTTCCCATAACAATTTTTGTTCAGAAATGTAAGGACTACTGAAATAACCTGATAATAGCGTTTGAAAAACAGAAAGTGCACGTCATTACTGTTTTTTAAATACATTCCAAAGTTCAATTCTGTTCCACAATTTACGGTTTGCACAGCAATCTAGAAAGGTCAGATTGATTGCTTTAGAAGTTTGTTCGAAAAGAATCAGCGAGCGTAAAACAATCCGAAGATTTTGCCAAAGCTGCCATAAATCAGCGATTGTTCGTCGTAAATTTTAAACACACAAACTCTAATTTCATATTTTTGAACTTGCTAGAAGTTTATCCACATCATCAGACAACTAAAATTAATTCCCCACTTCCGACGCTGTTATTTTGGAGCTAA
>JACJUY010004386.1:39521-60470 GCA_014220935.1 Platorchestia sp. MABIK
CTTTTCCCCTCACTTTTCCCTCATTTTTTCCCTCACTTTTTCCCTCACTTTTTCTCCCTCACTTTTCCCCACACTCTCCCCTCACTTTTCCCTCACTTTTCCCCTCACTTTTCCCCACATTTTTTCCCTCACTTTTACCCAAACTTTTTCCTCATTTTTTCCTTCACTTTTTAGAAGACAGACGAGCACTAATGCGGCCTAAAGAAGCATCTGTATCGTCATTTGTTCGAATCCACCAAAAATTCAGGATATATTTCTTCACTATTTTTTGCCATTCATGTTTTACTGAAGTGCATTGGGTTGTAATTGAACAAAACAGTTCAGAGGTTAAGGATTAAATAGTTATTGACTGAAAAGTAAAAAGTTAATTCAACTGCTATGAATCAAGTGAATGGTCATCAATCCACAAGCAAAATAAATTTTAAAAAAAGGTGGGGATAAAAACATTTCAGACGACATTTCGAGAAAACAAAACACTATTCCATTCACGTTTGGATTTTCATTAAGAATTTTGAATTTCAGTGAAAAATAACACTTTACGAAAAGAATTGACATATGTCGTTTTGCATTAGCATTTTATTAGTCTTTTTTTGAGGATTTTATCAAAGCGCTACCATCTATGTCATTCAGTATGTTTTCTTTAAATTAGGTATAGGAATATTTCATGAATAACATCAACAATGTGGAACTTGAGCAGTTTTTACCATAAATAAGCATGAAAATGGCAAAGAAGCGTACGCAAGCTCTTTTTCCAGCAATAAAACCAATAATGTTGCACAACGAGTTGATAAAAATTGCCAACAGGGTAATTTACTCACAGACTGCATCACAATACATTGTACTACGATGTAGGACGTAGTACAATGGTACCAGTAACCATGACTCTGAAATATTCAACACAATAACACAGGGCAACACACGACATCAATATTGTGAGAGCAAAAACACTCGAGTTCTTTCAGAGGCGAGGGAGAAAAGCCTCACACCATGGATGAGAAATGCCCTGGTTCGAGACAAGTTCCGGCTGTGTGTTTTTTTCACAAGAACGAGTAGCTCCTATGGTGATCATAAAATTGATTTCATGAGTTGAGAAGGATACAGGGATTACGTTTTGCTCAATAATGAGCAATCACCTCACTCTTTTTCCTTTCAAAATGAGAAGCAGAAATACGAAGTGATCTTTAAGTGGTGATAAAAATGGAGCCAAATGATTTTATCCTTATCTTATTGACGGGCTCTTTCATAAGCACAAAAATGATCGTTAACTGAGATGCATAAAAGATTACGTGGTAAGCAAATCGATGCCGAATGTTATTATTTGACAAAAGCATTTATGATTCATCAAAAATGTTGCCAAGAAATATAAATCTAAAATGCTTATGATAAGAGAAGGTTTTATGTACATGTTGAATTTAGTTATTTCCTAGTTATTACAATTTAGTTATTTCCTAAACCTAGCTATTTGGTTTAGAAATTGTTCAGCTCGAAATATATTCCACTTCACAGCCCCTTAAATTCCTTCGCAGAATTTCTGTCTCCAGAGGATTACAGATTAATTGGATGGCTAAAAGTGCATGCATAATATCATGCAACAGAATTACGGACTCTGTGATGGCTGCACACGCGCTGTAATTTACAAAAAGCCAAAATATTCGAATTCACTAAACCAATTTGAGAGGAAAAAAATTCGAGCGACGTTCTTCAAACGGATGACAAAAAACGAAATTTAATGTGAACTAATCACAGCAGCCTCGTATGTTCGAAAAAACATTTGTGTGAACACACCAACCTCGTCAAAAATCATTCTCAATGAACAAAAAATAAGTCAAGCCCATGAAATGTTCCGTCGAGACTTTAATGATGTAAAAGATAATGATGCTGGTGGTGGAACTAACAATTTTTATAAATATTTTCTCCTACATGAATAACTACCCATGCTTTTAAATAGAGTGACAAATGCTTGAGTTTATAACCGCAAATAGAATACTAATGATTGAATAATAATAGAACACTAACTGAAATACTAGTAATAATAGAATACTAATAGAAATACTACTAGTAATAGAATACAAATAAAAGACTACTAATAACAGAATAATACAAATAATAGAATAATAATAGATGTACAACTATTAATAGAATACTAGTAGAAATATTACCATGAGAGAAATGACAGAAACAAAATAATGAGTTTATTCTATCCTTCAAATTGAGTTTTAATATCAGATAGTGGAACAGAATGCTAATAGAAATACAGTAATACTAATAATAGAATATGAATAATAATAATAATAGAATACTAATAATGATAGAATACGAACGGCGATTTTAGTACGTGCACATTTCACGTGCCAACTTTTCAAACAACGGGGCCGAATTTCGTCGCACGGCCAATCCGCCGCCATTATTCGGGCAGAAAACCTTCACTTCGAGCCGCAATTTAATTCGACACTCAATTTCCAGGCCATTCGCGGCCAAAAATATTAACGGGGAATTAAGTGCCCCAATTAAGGTAATTGTATTCACTTGAGCAACAGCAAATTAGGGAGAGCCTTTTCAGCTCATTAGGAGACATCTCTGAACAATTACTCAGCCTTTTATTTGACCTGGAGGCTAGAGCGACTGCAGACTAAACAGTTCAAGTCTGCAGCAAATTATTGCAAAGTTATTGCCATATGAATCTCTTAGTATAAAAATAGTCTTCCTTCAGTGTTTAGTGCGCTCGCAACGTACATTAGTAGGCATATTTCTGGCTTTAAATGAGGTAGAGGAGCAGAGCTGCTCTATTTGCAGACCCTCACGATGCCGGCGCTCGTTGCTGTTGTAGTTCTTATTGAAGTTCGCAGGCGAGGGACTCAGACAACAGGAAAATTTGAGTCAGAAGAATCACTTTGAATGAACTGGGAACAATTTCAATATATCACGCAGCAGATTTGCATCTTCGTCACTCTAAATTGCAGTGAAAAAAGTAGCATTGCCCACTGCAAACGTATTTATCCTTCTAGCATATTTTCAGTCCATGAATGATAGTAGCAAGTCATCTTCATTTGTATTTTCGTCATTCCAAATCGCAGTGAAAAAAGATGCATTGCTCATTGCAAATATGTACGTTTGTTCCTCAAGCATGTTTTCAGTTCATGAATGATTATCGCAAGTCATGCTCAGATCGAGAAAAAATCACATGTTTCACGGTCTGAAAATTACTTGAACATAATTGCAGTGTATGCACTCTTTACTAATATCTAGAGCACATTATCTTCAAAATACTATTACATAAGTTTTCGAGTGCAAAATTCATTTCATAAAAGTAAGAGGAATATTTCTGGTTAAAAACACTCTAAGTATTTAGAACCGCACACACACTGCATCCTCCAGAATATTTTACTGTTTCATTTAATATTGTATTCCCAGTTGTACTCCTCACGCCACAGGGAAGTATGTTGAAAACTCGCTTTAATTAAGGTTCAATTGTGAGCACAATGCCTTACAGCGGCTGTAAATTAACTAACATGCTCTATATTGACCTTTATATTTATACATACGACTTTCATTTAGATCAAAGCCAAGCTCTCCACTAAATGTATTTGTGAACGTCGCACAATAGCAATAAGGCAATTCGCTCACATGAAGAATTGATTCGTAGCCCATGAAAATATAATAATAATAGGAAATAGTGGAAGCCAAAGCCTAAATGACAGCCACCATCTCAGAGGCAAATGACAGAAACAAAATAATGAATTTAGTCTATCCTTGAAACTGAGTCTTAATATCAGATGGTGCAACTAAATCGATTGTAGTTTGATAACCTGATAGTAATTCTTATGCGTAGGAGGTATGTAAGTTAAGCCCATTTTGTTACCGGATGCTACTCTAGAAGAGTTCAATAATCTTATCATCAAACTCTGACGAACAATTCTCGGCAGCGCATACTCGTGGTTACTCATGAAATTAAAACTAGGAATCGTGTGAATTAATAGTCCAATCGAGTAGAGTGAAAAAATCAACACAATCAATTATCGAAAAAATAAAACGATACTACAAACCACGCTAAATAACTGCAGAAATTCAACAAAAAAACAACAGCACGACAATACAAACTTTCTCGACATTTCTGAAGAAAAAATATCGCGCTATTCTGAGAATTAAAACAAAACACAACAGTCCAAACTTTCAGGGCGAATCTCTCGGAAAAAATACCGTGCTACACGGCGGCGAGGCCTTTCATCTCTACCACATAGAGGGCGCGCATGAAAAACTGTCATATGTCAGGAGCTAACGAAGCCAATGCTCTGGCAACTCAATAAACTCGCGACGTTGTCCATCAGAGCTGAAGGGTGCAACAGCGCTGCGAGTGCGGCGTGCATTTCTTCTCGAAATTGAAACGTGGAGCGAAGCGCTCTTTTTTTTTTGAGTTCTGAGGCGCCTTGACACGAGCACCTGAGAGCGGATGAAGAACTTCTTTCCGCGTGGAGGCAAAAATTTACACTGCTAGCGATCGGGGTCTTCATGGCGGGATTTTAAGAAGAGATTGTCGTCGCCTAAGGAGCTCAATCTGCGCTTGGTAACGCGATAGCTGGGAAAGTTAGACGAGGGAAAGCCTAGGTCACTGCACCTCCAGCACCATTAATAGTTAAATAAGTTGAGTGTTCAGAGTCTTGCTAAGTAGGAGCTTCATGCACGACTTTCTCGGTTCTACTGGAGACACGAAAAGCTTTTTTCTGTTTCTTAATTGCTGTTGTGGGTAGGTGTCGAAATCAAGCGACTCGGATGAGAGTTGAATACATAAGGGTGAAATGAACGAGTAGATTTTAAGTTTTTACAACTGGGTGATCGATTATGAATACGTCTAGCTGTTTAAGAATAAAAAATATACTTATGATCACAAAAAACACAGTTTCCAATATAGGCCAAAATAAATTGAAGCGTGAAATAATGAATAAAGAGACCACCAATGGAAAAATTAGTTTCTTCCATTAATTAATTTTAGTTATCGAATGAAATCGCAATAAAAACGATCCAAAATATCAGCAAAGCGATTTCCACGAACTGAATTAGATACTAGAAAAATGACAGCGGTAACCAGTTGAGAAACTCTTGTGCGTACACAAATCTAAGCCAAGTTTCAAGTGAACCGACCTTAAACTTCATTTGCAAGAAGCTTGCGCAGCCAAACAAGAACAGCAATCTACATCTCAGGGGAGGGGATTTCGTCATAAAAACGATGAGAGAAATTCAAAGGAAAAGTTACGCGCGGGTCATTGTTCATGGTTACAGAAAAAGAAATTTTACGTTTTGTTCTGACTGAAGCAACAGGGTTTTTCAACAGGGGCTCCCATATCGCCAAGTAATATAAATGTAAAAAGTTAATAAACCAGAGAGTAATCCCGAGAGCAGGTTATGTAGTTCTCAGCCATCCTTTATCAAATGAAGAGGGAGGGAGACAAAGAACTTTTGGATAATAAGAAAAATTTCTTTTCTGTTTAGCAGCTCCTGAATGTTCAAACACCTACCAGACTACCTACTATCCCTAAAGTACTCCCTTAAACTCGTTGAAAAACCACTCCATTATGATGGTCTGGGCAAACTTATCATCTCCAAGACGGTCAATCACGAAGTGCTCCATTAAGAAAGCCAAACACCGTTCCTGGCAGCCGGAACACCGTTCCTGGCAGCCGGGACACCGTTCCTGACAGCCTGGCTGCTCACGCCATCACTCGCTCCCAGGAACGAGTCAAATTTAAAAAAGTGGCTCTATTTGAACCATGAAACAGGCAGGGCAGTCATAAATTCAACTCGGTGACGGCGGTCTCATCACGCAGCTGCCAGACGGGCCCGCAAAATTCATTACGTGGTTGTGAGTCTCGCAGCAGCCACCGGCGAGGGCGCAGTTGGACAGATCTAATTATGAACAGCAGCAGCAGCAGCGAAGCATTTTACACGCCTGATGTGTCTGGCCTTTGTTGAGTCCTATTTAGGCAACCAGGCGATGCACCACACCGCTACTTTAACTCTTCACATTTTACCATATTATTTGTTTATTATATATATTGGCCTTTGAGCCCTACCTATTTAGGTAACGAGGGGATGCACCACACCGCTATTTTGGTTCTTCACATTTTACAACATTGTTTATTTACTAAATGCACCTCACCTCTACTTTGGCTCTTCACATTTTACAAAACTATTTATTTACTATAAATGTGTATTTTATTCATTTTACTGCAGACTTGTTACAAAGCGTGGTGCGTCTCAAACGCATTGACGTTTCCAAGACGAAAGTTACAGCTCTCCAGCTATCCGCTGTCGGGTACAAGCGTTAAAAACGCTGGGCTCTAAACTTCCTAATTATTGTTGTAGAGCCCAAGACTAAAAGGCCACGTGAGTTTAACTTGCCCCAAAGAATGTCAGGGTTTCATAAAAATACTTGACCTCATCAAACTGCGACGCTGATCTACAAATTATACTCAATGTTCATTTTCATCCGGTTGGGTCTCATCCTATGTATTGGATTTATTGAGTAACTAGTCACAGTTTACGACATTTTTATTTCACTAGTGCTGTAACGAATTGAGCAACTAGCCACAGTTTATGACAGTTATATGATGAAATTCACTATTGCTCTGACGAACAAAATGATAATGTTTAACACTAGATATATAAACGACACAGCTAAACAACATTGTAGCATAAGCAATCAAGGAACGATTAAACGATTCCCAAGTCCGTTCCGCTTCCAAGGCCAAAAAAGCAATCGCAATTACGGCAGATGCAAATCAGCAAAAACAAACACCCTCCAGTAGCGAGCAGAGAGCCCTTCGTCTGCTCCTGTTATTGGAGGTGGAAACAGGTTTAATTAAGTATTGGAAGTTCGGTCTTCAAACGTTGAAGAATTAAATTTGAGCTTCGGAAACCTCATCAAACCGAATCAAATTCGTGGAACTTCAATCGAGCGACGTGCAAACAGTTGCCATCCATCCCACTGAAGATAGCGTGTCACCATCGCGTTGTACGTTTGCAATGAAATCATTAAATGTAAACAAATGAACTCAGCAGAGTTGAACTACACTAAAACTAATGAAAATCCTCTTGAAACTGTTTGATTTGACATTCAAAAGGTTAAGGGTTACATTAATTTTTTGGAAACATGTCAAATGCTTTCCTCATTCATGTAGACGACCATATCGATCTGAAATTGGAGTTGCGGTATATATAAATGAAGTTAATAAAATAATGCTTGTTCCAGTACATACAAGAATATACAGTGTAAAGGAAAACAAGAAATAAAAAACGTTTATTTCTAAGAAAGTTGATAAAGAATTTTGGTGCTTCCGTCCAGCAGATAGCAGTTGTGAGACTTTCCTGTAAAGTCTCATAAGATACTTTCCTGTAAAGTCTCATAAGATACTTTCCTGTAACGGGACTTTACTTAGCACAACAATGGTTGTGCACATCTCTTCTACACTGAGTGAGTTTTGTTTTTCTCCAACCATTCCCGTGACATTTGAAGTTCTTCAAGCGTAATCAAACCATGTCATTGGTGAACATTTTTATTAGCATCATTCTATTCATCATTTGTCTTAAACTGTTAAGCCATGTATTTCTATAACCTAAAACCCTCATTAATTCTCTCTGCATTCTCTTTAGCTGATTTTAGCTTTAATTTGAGCTGCTACACTGAAATGATCGCCGCGAACATGTCTCGCAGACAGCACGCAGCCTTCAGAACTGAGGAGCCCAGCGCACGATGATCACGAGTGACGGTGCAATACGCTCGCGTTGAACGAAGCGCTCGCATCTTCATTCAAATACAGAATGATGAGCGCAGGACAGAGAGTTTAGTTCGTTCGCTCGGATGCATCAAATTGAGATAACTCATCAAGCCAAGGCTGGCGCTGTTCACTGCAGGGAACGCTGCCCTGAGCGCAGACCGCACTTCATCAGAACGCAAACTTGATTCCCAAGTCTTTGATAAAGGCTCTGCAAAGCAGAGTCGAGCACTTTACGGAATGAGTTCTATTCGAATGAGTTTCGATGGAATTCTTTATGGAAATTAAGCAGTAGCAGCTGCAGACTTTGAAAAACAGGAAAAATTTGAACAACAGAAAATGAATCTGATTCACATTTTTCAAACATTCATTTTGTGTAGCTTGTGCACTTGTATTCCTTTTTTTAATGTGTGGTATCGATGAGTTTACCATGAACAAACCCGCATGAGTAAGGGTCTATTTAGTCGGTCCAAACTACTGTGACAACACTTCACGCAACGCAGTCGGAAATTGCTTCCTAATTTTGACAACAGATCAAAAAAATATTACCAGTAGCGTGCGAGCTTCTATTTCGTGCAATATTTAGCAGCGTGTACCCCTCGTCGTTCAAAAATCGATTGGCATGCGCGAAAAAAACAAATAAAATTTTCCCGAGTGCCAAGTCACTCCAGTTGACCGTTTTATTTCTCTTGACTTTTGCCCCTTTTAGCAAACCGTTTTATGTCAATCAGAATCATGACACATGTTGAGAATTCTTGAGCCTTTCGCACCCTTAGATGCAACCAGCTCCACTAGAGTTAAGAAAACACTTCCTCTACTTGAAGTTATGGGAAGATGTGCGGCATATTTGTTCTTCAGCTTCATTGTTGAACTTTCATGGCGCGTAAGCTCATCAAATTCAGGTTGCATAAATTTTAGAGCAGCATCCATTTTTTAAATATATTTTCGCGAGACTCGGATGTGAAAATCCTTATAATTTTGTAAAGAATAAGGAGCTATTCAAAGTTGACTGAATCTACATTATTCAATCAATTTTCAATTCTGTAGTACTAAATTGATAGTTTCTATCAAGCACAAGATATAACTAACTCTCAAAGAAGAGAGTTGGAGTTTGACGAGCGGGCATAAAGTCAGGTAAATCTTGCAGGGAAATTTGGCTGTTGTGAGAGTGATTCAATGAAGAATTGCAGCATACCTCGATCGCCCTCAAGTTATTCAGTTATAAGAAACTCATTGAAGACCACTGTATAAACGCATGTTAATACAAGAGTCTGAACAGATCAAACTTTAATTTCACAGAACAGGTGCAATGAAAGACGCAGCTGTTTTAGCGTAGATTTATACTCTCCGCTTCAATGCACTTCGTTGGACTGAATAACCACTTTGTCGTTCATCTGGATTAAATCAAAAACTCTGCTGTAAATTTTATTGTTTTTGTTTCACAGCTAGAGCATCCGACACAGATCTTTTTAACAATTCAACTAGAACATTGTTGAAAGCGTAACCTATGAAATAAAAGAAATGAAATTTGCAGCAGAATTTCGCATTTTGATCTTACAAATCATTGATTACATTTTAGTAACCAAACACGTCACAATTTCCCCAAATTCTAATCGATCGAAATTTTTCTTAGCGCAAAGTTTCAACGAGAAAAACATAAAATATACCGTCTAGTTCAGATAGTTCAGATATGTGGCTGACTGAATGCGTGTGGCTATAAAGAAAAAATGCACCTACTCCCCGCAGCTCGTATCTCTTGAAAAGCCAGCACTTCAGCATGAGCATACTAAGCAGTACTCTCTGGAACAGAGCCTTCAAGGTTTTTCCTAAAAAATGCAATACATAATTCTCATAACTAAAATAGATTCATTGGCATAAATAATTTTCTACAATTTCAACATTGTTACCATAAATAATAAGTCAGAGGTAAGACATGTCTTTCTTTGTACATAATGGCAACCTCAATTTAAATTTCAAAGTTATCTCCACGACTTTATAAGCACTCGGAAGTCCTGAAGAAGCATGAAGTACCAATATCCATCTTCAGCATAAAGATGCCGATGTCTTGGAAGCAGAATTGCAACTGTATTGGAAACTCTCTTAATCTAACTCGCGTGCTTCCTCAACTTGATATTGCGTCCCAAGATATTCTTCCTGTTCGCCCGCTTTCAGACAACCTCTTGATGTTCCTCTTCCTCAGTTTACGAGTTTATTTGAAGTAATTGCTGCCACCGTCCATGGAGTGTCGTATACCAAACGCAATAGAGGCGTCACACAAGCAAAGGAGTCGTGCAAGTATTTAATGGGCCCAGGCGAGATGCTCCAGAGGCCAAGCTACGGCTACATCAGGACCCTTGAACTGAAGATCTGAGCCTGAGTCAAAGTCAGGTTCACTCGCCACTCGGAACAAAGCAGGATGCCAGTGAAAAATTTTAATCACAATTTAAACTCAGTAATTTAACCAAGAGTAAATCAGAAACCTTAAAGTTGCTTTATATTACCTGTGAATTTAACGCGAAAGTAAAATCCTCGGCAATTTAGAGCGTTCAGTCGTGCGACTATGTGAGTATAACATTGAAAAGAACAGAACAAAATTGATGTAAGACAACCAGCGTTGACGTTCATCAACGATTGGTGCCGGATGTCAATCAAAAGAGACAGAAAGCTCATGATGAAATGACTGGATGTGAAGAGTAAGAAGAGCTAGAAGTGAACGACATTGGAAGTGTCAGAAAATTTAATCTTGAAGACTTGAAAATTTAATCTTGATGTGTGAAAAGCAAGACAGAAAAGACATCATTCGGAACAAAAGCTGAGAGGTCTGTTGTCCCTGCATTCCCACTGTCGAGAACACACACATCAGCTGCAACTGTACGACTGAATTGGTTCAGAATGTAATTAAGAAATTGGTAAGTATCGAAGAAATAAACTTATTAATATGAAATAAACTGTGCTCCAGAAATGCATATTTCGATCGGAGTAATTTGCTTCAGTTCTGTCCACCTTCTGACTTAAATACATAAACAAATGGCGGTGCTTCTACGTAAATTCAAAATAGTGAGTATTGATAACAATAAATATTCAATCAAGATATGTTCATGGTGAAAATATCAGAAAACTTTTTAATTGTGGTAAAAGAATTTTAGACACATGAACACGTGTACAAAAAATGTTATATATAGAAATCGCTGCATGTCTGTTGAACAGTTGTGATCATGTTTTTTGCGCTCCGAGAAATTAACATATTCATGAGCATGAAATATACGTAAGCCACTTTAAGCCTCTGTGAAGGTCAGGAGGAGCACCTTACGCCCGCATTATTAAAATCAACACACTTTTGAAAACCGGTTCGCACGGTCGGACACTTGCTATGGATCATGCTAATATCAAATCTATCGAAAATTTGCTTACCTTGACTGAATCAACCTCATTGAAAGCAACAGTCGGATGGTCCCGTTGGCGGCAGCGGTGGGATAGAGCATCAAAGCTGTGGTGTTTGTCCTAACACTCACCGAGCTCACCAAAAATTAGGGAGACGTATTGCCTGTAATCGACTGACTCTCTTGAACCTTTAAATAATTTTTTGTTGTATTAAAAATTTTTATGAGTAGAACGAGTTTCTACTAAATCAGTCAGGAATTTTGAAATAAGAATTGTTCATAAGTAAAAACCTCATTTTTTACAATTTTTAGCCTTTTAGAGGAAAATATTAATATTCAAACATCCACTTTTGATTTCATTTGTGTGAAAATCTCGTGCTAACATTATGCGAGTATTTGAACGAATACGAGTCTCCATCAGTGAGGGATTTCAGATAATATCCTAAGCTACACGAATCCTAGTGTTTGAGCATATTATTCAATGCATGTTTCCCAAAATTTAATTTTGGTGCCCATCAATACTGATCTAGATGATCAATAACTCGAAATTAATTTGTGTGAAAGACAGTTGAGGCGCTTAGTAATTGATTTCAGAAATCAGAAAGTTGTGTGTAAAATACATTCGAAACTTCCAGAAATTTGAATCTTGCACCATTTTCACACCCACACCAAAGAAATTCTCTGCGGAAATAAATCATAAAATGTCGGAGCTCTTAGGACTGAATAATAGTTAAAAAACATCGTCATGATTTAATTGAGACCTAAAACACATTACGCGTACAAGGCATTTTCAGAAGCGACCGGCTATTCAACGTGTTTTTCGCAACAAAAAAGTTGTTTTTCCCAGTTGAGAGCGCACAAGTTAAGTTCCGCCCTTTGAAATGTTTGCAATTAATTTATTACGAGATAAATGTTTAATAGGATAGATGAGAGATTTGTAACAAAAACATTTAGAACAACCATCAAAAGTATTGGTTTAACAATTTATGTAACACAAGCGATACATCACAAGGTTGCGATATGACTCACGGTGTTTTGCATACAATGGGTTACGTAGAGTCGAAAACTCGCATATGAAAAATGCTTAGGTCTACAATTCGAGAGGCGAGAGGAAACTCTCTCGCTTGCAGCACAAAGTGTTTGCGCGACATTCCTTTTTGTTGACACTTGTCCGGCGACTGATTCTCGGCTGAGAAAGGAACCACTCTCGTAAATCTCTGGTAGGCTTATACTTGAAGCCTAAGGCTCGTAAACTTGTCCCTTTTTAAAGGAAAGAAAACATTTATTTGGAGCTCTGCGAGTACTACGAAAATGTTTCCTAGATATTTTGACTCGATCATACGAGAACAACGAATCGCGTACAATTTCAGTTTGAAAAATAAAAATTAAACGATCATCAAACTAATAGAAATATTTAACTCTGTAACATTCGAATAAATGTGTGATTTCTAGCACTCTCTGAAAATGGCGTTCCATCAAATTCACGACGAAAATGTTTAAAAACGACTAGATATCCAAAGTTCTGTGAGAGAGCGGGAGTATATCTATTTCAGGACGTGAAATTTGACTTTAGATTTTGGGTAGAGTTATTTTCGGGGACTGAATTTATGGTTGAGTGCCTGAAAGAATATCTTTTGGTTGTGTGTGAAGTCCCCATTTGGAACAGTTACCTGGACACCACATACTGTACGTAAAATCCTGTTAGTTTGAGGAGGATGGTCTTTGGAACTTTTAGAACTCAAAAATATACTTGGATGAAATAATTGTTGACCACAAACTGCGAGGACCAAAATACCCGCATACCTTCCTAAAGATAGACACATTTCAGTTAAGTAATCAACCCTCCTCATCTCTGCTGGTGATTTTTAAATATTTTCATTTATTCAGATTGATTTAGCAAAAAGTTATCATGCAACAATTATGCTCATCATTAGCTTGTTTGGAAGAAGCTGTACGATTAGCAGTGATGTTTTCCTTTAAAAAAGTACAATAATAAGTTGTGGAACAAAAACACTTACGCTCGAGTACAGGATTATCGAAAAAAAGTCAGATATGGAGCAGGAAAATGATCGAAAGGAAAAAGGAACAAGTACGTTAGGTGATCGCAGAAATAAACCACGGCACATTTTAACACCGAATGGTGCTAACAGCCGCAAGGAACAGAAGATATATGAAATGTGGTCATAATTATTTTCATCATCTGCTGTTTAAAGATATATTTTCGATGTCCACATGACATTAAGATGTTCTCTATCGGAAACAGCCGCAGACGGCATAGGGTATCACGCTCGAGTTTGCATTCGATACCTATCACCATTTTTGCATCGTAACCCCACTTTCAACTGCAGAGCCTCACACTCAGACAACACTTCATGCAACGCAGATTTATTTTTTCAACCACGACTTCCCCCAGCGGGGACCTTCTGTGCGGCGCAGAATTCTCGATCAACTGTGCCTTTACATTTCGGAGGGAATTTCATTTTGAGGAGCTGCTTTCCGAGGCTTGACCTCATGTTGAGCGTGCACCTCATTTTCGAGGCGCGACTCGGAGAGGCATGCAGATGACTCGAGGAAGGAAAGACCCGGATTTCGAATGTCACGAAAACCTTCGGTTTTGTACGCGCTCATGAGATGCGTGCTGCGCGCCCAGCAAGGAAGAAACTTTTTGAATACGAAAGGCAAAGATGACGAGATGGCAAAAGTTCTCATATTCCGTCACTGAACGAGTCCCTCAGTGTGATCAAACTGATGCACCATACAGAAGCAAAACAAAGTGCGTTTCGACTCGAGGAATCCAAATTCACGAAGATGATGTGAAATAAACCACTGGTCACAAAATTTTTTGACTTACAATCCTTCACAAACGCAAGGGAGAGTCCTTCTATCCATTTCCTGAATTATTAATCTGGAAGATGCTGCTCAAAAAACAATACTCAACGCATAGGAACAAATCTTATTCAAATGATAGTTTAAATGCTGACGAGCAATTTTGCCGTCACAGCTTCCGCTTAACTTTTCTATTTTATTGCAAACTGGTCCAACTTTTTCGTCGGGGCATCTATGATTTTAGTAGTTGTCCAAACATGTATAGCTTCTGCACAGAGCGGTCAAAACTATAGATGCAGCGGAGAAAAAGTAAGACAGGGGTCATGTGCGCGTATACGAAACAAAGCAGTAAAAATAAGTCATTTCCTTTACTTTGAAGAAAACTTTACATAATATACAATGTCTAGTCATTCCGGATAACAAATAACATTTGCCCAATTCCCCAAGTTTCATAAGTTAGTAAACAGAAGGTGCAGCATTTATACGCAGCATTGGGATACCGATGTTTTGACACGATCTGGGCAATAATTTACAATGCAAATGAAGGTACAAGCTGCTGCTCAGTCAGGTAACGCCACGAAACAAAACACGGCTGGGAAATTTTCATTTCAGTCCAGCAAATTTCAACGTTTTACTATTCAACTTTTCGGCGCCGAAATGTATGTAGATGTATGTAATAGATATGAATATGTATCTGTATAAGTAAATGGGCGATATGTATGTATATGATATGCGTGTGCATTTCAAGGTATAGCCAGTAGGCTATCCATTATTCTAACTTTCTTCTCCAATGATGTTTTAATACAACATCCAATACCGGGCTGTAGATACAACATCCAATACAACATCCAATACCGGGCTGTAGAAACATTAGAACTTGAAAGTGTGTGTTATGAAATCAAAATTTGGCATTAACCATCTGGCAAGCTTGTATGGTTGCCACTACTCAGTCCTCAAAATTAACAGAAACACGCCAAAAATGGAGCATTTTGGCCAGAAAAATGGCAGGTGTTGTAGTCAAGTCGTAAGAAACGCTTTGTTCATAGGATGAACTGCTATAGTGACGTACTTAAATTTGTTCGAAAATGCTGGAAATTCATTCAAAAATTCAGGTTCAGGTCGGTACGCAAGGTGGGAATTGCCGGTGTGTGTGCGGGCAATTGCCGGTGTGTGTGTGCGGGCAATGTCCGGCAGGTTGCCCGCTTTAATGACGCTCATATCGAGTCCGTATTTCCCGTCAATGCGAGCGGCACGCCGAGCAGGTGCCACATTTGGCCGTTAATTGGAATGCAGTTAAAGATGAGGTGGTAATGTGACATCGGGAGGAGGAAGGCAGGGAGGGCAACGCTGACGAGAAAATAAAATTTGTGCTTCTTGTGGCAGAATAATATGTACCATGTAGCGCAGTCAATTCCTTAGTAAGGCTGTGGTCGTTGACTGAAATTCATTCAAAAATGCTGAAGTGAGGTGAGGGAGCAGGTGAGGTCGAAACAATTTGGGCATGAAGCGAAATGAAAATATGAAAATTAACTGGAACGACAGAGATGGGAAGCAAGAAACCAACAGGGGACGAGGAGACACAAAAAAGAAGATAAAATCGCAAGCAAGAGTGTGAGGCACAATTCAAATGTTAACGAGCTCAGATTTTAGAAGAGGGGCAGTCCTCAATTCCTCAAAACCTCAATTCTCAACAATAAATCTTTTATCTTGAGTGCATCAGCCTTATAACTAATGCAGAGTTATTCCCTCCGAGTATAACAGTTGTGGCATAGTGCTGTAATCTGAATACTGTAGAGAGGCGGTAAATTTTTGGTAGGTAAATGTCAAGAAAAAAGCGGCAAATATAACAACTTGACTAGCATTTTCGGCATTAGAATATTTCATATTATTATATATGTTTTCGATGCAAGTGCATCTAAATAATTGCAAGTTCGCAATCAAAACCTGCGCCATACACACACACACACACACTCGAACAAAGGCTGTCTCGTAAACAACTGGAGAGGAGATCCCTCAGCCGTGCTTGTGTTCCCTTAGGAAAAGAATAACCAACTTTTGACCGAACTAAAAGCGTTGATACCAGTTGGAGGAAACGAAAGTAAACCTTTGGCAGAACCAAAGCTGTCAGTTTCAGTTGGAGCACAACGATAGTGAACCTTTGGCAGAATCAAACCTGTCGGTTTCAGTTGGAGCACAACGATAGTGAACCTTTCGCAGAACCAAAGCTGTCAGTTCCAGTTGGAGGACAACGATAGTGAACCTTTGGCAGATCTAAAGCTGTCGGTACCAGTTGGAGGACAACGACAGTGAACCTTTGGTAGAGCCAAAGCCGATGGACAAGTTGGAGGACAATGATAGTGAACCTTTGGCAGAACCAAAGCTGATAGACAGTTGGGGACAACGATAGTGAACCTTTAGCAGGTCCAAAACCGTTGTTACAAGTTGGAATACAGCGATGGTGAACCTTTGGCAGAACCAAAACTATTAGTTCCACTTCCAGAACATCGACAGCAAACTGCTGAGCGAACCAAAGCTCCTCCGGCAACAACTTTACGAAGGAGCTCTCGACAGGAGCAGTTTTGCTCCAGCCTTATAGCAGGCGCGCACTTCTATGATCTGCTGTCCTGAGCCGTAAAATTAACCGACCAGTAAGTAAGTCAACGAATATAAAGACCAGAGAGCATCGGGTCCCAGCACTAGGGGCGAGCGTGCACGACCTGATAAGAGACGAGTACTCATAAAATTCTCGGCAGCAGAAATAAGAGAAAGAAGGAGGCGGGAAGCGGGGAACCGCCTTTGCTCACGTTCGTCGGCCCATCGTAAAAAAGCCCATGTTTTACGACTTAGTAAAAACAGTGGTAGGTTCTTCGAGTGTTTACTTACTACAACATATATGATGTGTTTTTATGACTTGGAAAAAACAGTGCTAGGTTCTTCAAGCGTTTACACACTACAACATATTTGGTATGTTTTTGGGTTCATTTAAGAATACCTTATTGTAACTCGGTGGTTTAACTACAACTGGATTTTTTTGGGTACCGTCATTCGCAATCCAGCTCCACAAACAAGAACATCGGTCTGCTTTGCATTTGTTCACTTACAGTCATAAAAAAATTCTTCGTGGTTTGAAGGCTTTCTTCTGATAGCCAGTTTGCCTGCACAGGACTGAAATGGAACATTTAAGGATATTCCCTTTATAGATGTTTACGGTGTGCTCGGTGCACTTCTCGGACACGAAACTTCGTTAAACGGGGCCGTGACATCAGCAATTTTAAAACCTCGAGAGGCTGTGTGTACCGACCGTCGCACGAGGAGTAGGCAGAGGTGGAATGCCAAAAATTGAGGCCTCTAGCTCGCAACTATCGAATGAGTTATAAATGAATTCAAGATCATACTGGAGTTGATTAATAACTCCAACGTGATCTTGAATTACTTATAACTTACTCGATATTTGTAAGCTTCAGATCAATTCAAGATCAGCCTGACGTTAAATTTGACAGAATTGAGAAAAAAAGACACGATCATAAAATGCTTTGAAATGTGCAAAAGCATGCATGAAAAAATTAATTAGTTGTCCTTTTAGTATGATATAAAGTCATTTGTTATTAAATCGGTCAAATAAGCGAACGTTAGCATGTGTTTGTCCCCATTCAAGTATAATGGAATGTAAACTATTATACAAGCTGACAAAGAACTTTTGCATATTTTTGTTGCATTTTTTATGTTGACCTCAAATATTTTCTCACCATCCCTTGTTGCAACCAAATGATAGAATTTAGCTTCAGCTCGTGTTGGGTCGATGACGATTAAAATCCTTCCGACACAGATTTCACCTTAATGAATTTTGAAATTTATTCACAGAATAAAAAAAATGAGAGCGTTAGGAGCACGAAAAGTGAAATAAATAATAAAAGGCGCCTCGAGACGCCTCAGGATGAATAATTAGTCAGAAACTTGAGCAGCTCCGGAATGTCTCATCAGTTTTTTCCCATTAAAATCAATCATCAACATTTCTCTCGTACTCTTAATCACATTGCAATCACTCACATTTCTCTAAAATATTTCACAACGTTTAAGCGTGAGAGATTTAGTCAGATTGCTTTCTGACATTGACTTCACCTTAATGAATATTGAAATATGTTTATGGATATAAAAAACTGAGAGCGTTCAGAGCATGGAACTTACAGGCAATATCTATTTGTTTTGTTAAATTTACAGAAGATATTCGTTCCTCAAATACCACCACAGGAGGTTCTAGATGATATCTTGTTACGTGTGCAAGGAAGACGAGAATCCTGAAGATCAAGGCCATTCCGTAGGCCTTTTTCGGTTTGGTGAATGGTCGAACCTTACACTAATTTTGTCTAACTTGTCTCGTTCTTTTACAACAGATAATCAAATAATCTCATCCATGAACGACATTTGCTGACACAGCTACCAGGAGAAAAGAGAACAGTTCACTGAGTGGCACAATATAACACAAGGTAACACAAGGATCAGCTAGCGAGGCAAAAGTGAAGTCACAAATTTAAGAAACTGAAACTATAGACTGAATCTGAAACTTTACTTTTGGGGTGAGTTTCAACTGGGGGAAGGAAAACAGTAGTTTCTAGGCATTTTAACACTCAACAAAAGATGAAGAATTCAGTACAGCGGCTGTCAAAATATTTACTATGGACATTTTAGAGGGAATTTTAACTCTACGAATGACAAAATTTGTTTCGGGTGTTGGAAAAAACAATTCATGTGTTTTAGAAACACTCTTGTAGTTATCCAAAAATTGGGGCAAAACCTAAAAGTTGTGAAAAGATTTCATTTTACTACATGCATTGAGAAACAGTAACCAGAGTTACACCCATCCTACATCAGCTGCAGTTTAGAGTCCCAAGTTGAGGCGGTCTGAAGCCCTTCGCTCGTGCTAAACCACGTCTCACTCCGTAATGCGTTAAATCAGGTAAATTAGACGGTATTTCAAAGACTTGACAGCGCGCAATTCCCGAGATGAAGTCAAGTAAACGCGAGACGAGCCTGTTTCTTTCACCTCTCCATGTTCCCCTCGCAGCATCTCCAACTCTTGAAGCTCTTCTTTCATTTGCTAAGCAATTACAGAGCCACCAGGAGTATTTCCATTGCCTTTTTGTCAATTAAAGAAGCCTCAACCAGAGAGACGATTTTCACGCTTCAGTTAAAAAAGGCTTGGAAAAGTAAATGACAATGGCAGCTTAAAACAAAAAAGGAATGTATTCGATGGCATTTTCATCATCTGCGTTTGGACGCTGAAATAAATAAAAGTATAGGGCAATATCCCTACGGCTCATTCTTTCGTTGGAACAATAGACGCTGATTAACAGTTCAAATTCCTTACGAAGACTAAGGAGAGGACACCATGAGATGGGGCGGTTTTTGCATACCGTATTCAATACCCTTATACGACAGGGAATCCGACTTGTTACCGAGAAAACATCCGGTTCGGACATCAAGTCATTTTGATGTCCTTTGTCTGAGAGTTTTTAAACAAAATTGACAAGCTCTACGAATGCAGTCAGCGGAACTGAAGATTAAACCCCACAGTTCGCACAAATCGATTTTGCTTGCAGTTAAGGTCGCGACTTACAGTTGTAGAGATATTATGGCATACTACAGCAGTGTTCACGAGCCGTCAAAAATGACGAGATTTGATATTTTCCTTGCATATATTCTCCAGATGTGGATGACAAACAAATGTATCCAGAAAAATGTTCTTGCACTTTTGCACTGGTGAAACTCGTATCACAGATGCGGTCATTAAGCATCCATATGAGCGTCACAAATCGAGAGGCGGAAGAGCGGACACCAATCAAAATAAATAAAGAAACACGCCAAGATTATTATTAGGCAAGAAGATAGCTGTTCACAAGCTGATATATTGGATCATACTGGAGAGCGAGCACAACGGAAATCTGCTTCGCAATGACTACAAAAGTCAGAGGTGAGGCTACATTGTTCTACGAGGGATTTCGAACGGGCATGGTCAACCTTTGACATTTTTAAATTAGCTTTATTTGAAGCACGAAGTTCGGAAAGGATAGCTTCCCTCATGGTAACATTATAGTGATTGGTATATTCCGTAGTTAGCTTCGTTTCCCTCCTGCACTTCCTTGTAAATGAAATTGACATCCTCTTTCGATTTGTGACAACGCATCTTCGTATAAATATTTCTCCTACGGTTAATAATATTGCATTTACTAAACGCATTCACCATTTACGTCAAAAACGGGAAAATTTTTCGTGAGAGAACTCTTGGAATATTTTATCTCACACTAACTTCTTTAGGCACCGCAATTCGAAAAATTTTCGCATGGTTACATTTCGATTTGTTTTACGTGACATTCCTAGTTTAAACACACTACATTTTTTATGTGCTACGTATTTGCCATCGTAATTAACGTGTTTTAGTTAATTCATTTTTAAAATCCTATTCTCCACATTCTTCCTTTCTTTCGCATAAATATACGCGCTCTGTAGCGCGGAAAAACTATTGCAACTTGACAGATATTAGCAGATTTCAAAAGAGCGCTAAGTTCATTATAACATGCTCAACAAACAATAGACATCCACTTTCAAACTTGACAACAAAATGCTGGCTCAGGTCAAGCGATACAGCTACGGTGCTATTCTAACGTTGGTGAAACCGTCACAAAAATTCAGAAACTATCCGATTCGTTTGTCGTGTAAAATACTCTGCAATTGCATCAAAGAGCGAGACAACTGAAGTTAAACTAGCATGAAAAGTAAAAATAAAAGTTACAGCTGCTTCACAGTAAGCATCAATGAAGTGATCAGAAAAGCACGAGTCACGCGTCAGTTTAACTTTAACTCGAGGTTCACACAAATTATCTTATCTTTGTTCAGAGCAAAACGAGGTTACTGAAATACATCATTTTCAAAACCCTGACCGTAACTGTGATACCAGTTTCGGCATTTTTTTTTTTTTTTTT
>JACJUY010004387.1:0-26124 GCA_014220935.1 Platorchestia sp. MABIK
AAAAAACGGTAACGTTATCTCTTTTCTCAACATAATTAAAAGCATACCTCATTTCATGGATGGTTTGGCATTTAAGCGTTTAATTCAACATGAAAAATACAAAAATCACATCAACTCGCTGGTCCTTTTTGTACACAACATCAAGAAAAGATGTCATTTAATGTAAATTCCTTAATTAAATTAAAGGATGTGCATAAATAAATATTTTGCAAGTCAAACAGATTTCTAATAATATTGTGATGTATGAAATGGTGTTATTATTTCAATAACTTTAAAATTTATCAGAAACTTTTATCATCCAAAATCATTAAGTTGATTTGGTATTAAATCGAACATTTATTTCGCGATGGTGCTAAATACCACAATATCATGGAAAATGTTAGAGAAAATGTCCTCTAATTTTACGTAGGCGACTAATTTTGCTAGACATTTTTTAGAAAGCTATCTAATTGCACAAACATCAATAGAGTTCTGAAAAATTCACATCGGCAGCATTTTCTTAGTTCGCCATAAAAAAAGTGGGGAAAATGGCGAAAAATATGAATTTGGGTTTTCAGTGTAATTTTAACGCAATCAACCGGTTCACTCTACATAATTGGGCACTTCCGTCCGATTTTCATAGAACAAGGAATGCATAGTATGAACATCGATGCACACAGCAGAACAAAAATTGAAGTTTCACGCATGGGTATGTAAGAGCTAGCTCCTATCTCAATAACTTGAAACAGTGATCCAATATTTTGTTCTATACCTATAAACTTACTGCCGGCACCAACTTTATGGCGTTCTCCGTTTGATTTTTCTTAAAATTGTAATAGAAGTCATAGTATAATTAGTTCCAAATTTTCCATCGCACTATACTACAAATTTACTTTACCACACATTGTTAACAATGGTTAATTGTAACTGTTGCAGTTCTCATCGTTTGAAAATAAATTTTTTAACTTAGCTCTGATGAAAGTAGTTCATCATGGTCACTGCGAAGAAATTTTTCAGTTGATTTAAAATCCACTTATGAAAGTGTATTATTAATTCAACTCTGGTGAAAAACTTTCTTTGAAACTTTAATTAATGAATATTATCAAATAGCAATTCCTCAAGATGGAAAGAAACTATTGAAAACGAATATTAAAATTCAAATTAACTTTGCGGTGGAAATTCTAACGATTATCTGTGTGTTCTGTCTGAATCATTAGGCAAATATTTTCCTGTTCGACAGGATTGTTTTCCAACATGAAAATTACTGTTTTAGTATAAGAAGCTATCTGCTCTTTGGCATCAAATCATTCATATCTAATGATACAAAAGATATGATTACCTGAAGATCCCATTAAGAATGTAAAAGTAATAAGACATGCCTCTCAGCAGAAAACACTTGAAAATCGAGGTCAAACACTTCGAGAATCCAAATCTATTTATTTCTAATTTATCGGATTAAAATATTAAGCGCTGGCTTGGAGCACCTACTGTTCTTCAAACGTATTAAAACATAAGATATTGGCTTGGAGGCTCAGCAATCGCTCTATTGTTCATTTAACGTTTTGAAACATAGGGAGCAGGCTGCACCAATCGATTAGTTACTTGATGACAGTTCTAGAACATTATTTAGGTACGTTCTATCAGTCATTTCTTTCGTATGTCATTCCCAAAATTTGCGCAGTAGCAGTAGTTGCGCAGTAGCATCAAATTACTTATGAGAAGTGATAACATTAAATTTTGTTGAGTGGTTGGGATCAATATCTGAGTGGCGATGAGAATTCAGGCTTCAAGATCCAACGGAAATTTGAAAAGAATACAACTACGCAGTAGCAATTAGCCTACAATAAGGTAACAGCTCAGAAAACACAGTTTCTGCATCTCTGCAACAGCCATGCTGTAAAAGTGTGCAAACAATCTTGGTTAAAATGTTTTTGATCTCAGACAATTCAAACTTGTGCTCATCCTCAATTTTTTGCGCTGATCAGGTAATATTTTTCAGAGATGTGAAAGCGAACTTCCAGTCAAATTGATTGATATTAAATTCAATCGAAGGTCTGAGACGATACTGTCGTAGCTTACAGCCAAACTTGAGTTGCGTTTGTTCCATAATAAGTCAATGGGATTGAACAATTAATCATTTTCATCGTCGAAAGTGTGCTAGGACTGATAGAAGGGAAAATTCCTCAAATCTAATATGATGTGATAAAATTATAGTACCATATTTTGTGTTGCTTAATGTAAAAGTTGGCCATCATCGAGAGAATACAAATTCATGATATTTGTATCACATGACAAAATTAGAGTACCATTTCATCTTGTGCTGCTTGATATATTAGCTTTCTATATTCAAAGGAATTGAATCAATAGAGATTTCCGAGTACAATTTCATTTAAAATTTTCTCAGAGCAATATTCTTGTGTTTCCTTTGAAAATTCACTGACGCAACGCTTGAAGTGCAAAAACAATTCTGAAAATTTAATTCATGAATAAACGTGTTCAAGGGCCTCAAAGGAATTTTTCACCTTTGTCTTTTCCGGATGGAAAAGATGTACGCTTCAATATCACATTCCTAATTTTGCTAATTATTGCAGAGATTGTTATAATATCATTTTCCGCGCACATTTCGAAGGTCATTTGATGTTACTCCCGTCCATCACCGAGCCAACTTTTGAACAAATTATTTGAGTTTTTTGAGAGGAAGTCATGATTTAACGGTCTTGTACATTTCATGCCAAGTCAAGGGATTGAACAATTAATCATTTTCTTTTCAGCTCTGTAAGCAGCGTTGTAAAACGGGCAGTTGGGTCAGGGATCTCGAGCATATCAAGAAGCGTGAGCAATGCATCATTCAAAGGTAAGGCGGATTTTTTTTAATGTTTTTGAATTCCTCGACATAAGATTGAAGCACGTTTTCTGTGAATATTTTTAAGAAGTTCTTAAAGCATTAAATTGAAATTACGGTAAAAATTGTACATTTTGGCAGGATCTTGTGTTACTCATTAAATGGAATATTCAAAGATGGCTAACGCTTTATGAGTGGGATTTCGAATTTCTCAGGAAAGAATGATCAAGGATAGTTGTACAGTTTGAAAAAATAGAGCCAACGTTGGGTCTCTCACACATCTCATAATGTTAAAACCAATTATGAAACCAGTCTTGACCTAAAAAATACGTACACTTCCACATATTACCATCGGAATTCAAATACTTCAGTAAAGCTTTTGCACATCGAATGAGATTAACAGCTGCCGGGACAATGCTGCTGTCAAAGCTTAGAGTTTTGAATATATCTTACGAAATTTGATGGATTTATAAATGAGTCAAATATTCATTGCAGCGTGGTGAGGCTAATGTTTGATTATATTGGACCACTTGCCTACAGTTGAATTACATCACATCACACATGCCGCAGAAGAAACAATCGATTGCAAAATATCAGCGTGTTAAATTCATTATTTCATAAACTATTACTCAAAATGAAATATAAATTCTCTAAAATGAAAATAGGCTCGAACAAAACTTATTTTTGTCATCTACTCGCATCGAGTGCTCAAATGCTTGTGTTTCAAATATTTCTGGATTAGATTTTCTGAGGTTTCGATTAACGGTAGTATGATAAGATTTTTTTCACTTGAATCTTTGATCAATATTATACTTTTCATTCACTTTATTCCATTTCAAATTCTTTTTACCAGATTTTGCCCCGATTCTACCCTGGTGGGTGGCTAAATGTAAGCGTAACTTTTCTTGTCTCGGCTGAAAAGTTTTACTCGAGTGTTGTTTCAATCAGATGTCTTGGGTACCTAGTTCCTTGATGAAAATCCATCCCAGTTCGATACCCAGAAAAAAATTGACAAGACAACTGAGTAATATTCGGAAATACAGTATATTATATACGTAATTACTTCAGTCAATATTACTGAGCCGAATGGTTCATGTTTTTTCTTCCCTTATTATTGCACTAGCTTCTTTCTTGAATGATTCACTTTGCAGGCAATCCGTCAGCGAGTCCAGAGAAAGCTGGAACGAGAGATGGCATGGGATGGCCTCTGACGTCCTTCTTCCTCATCGCCCAGATGGCTGGAGCTGGGTTCTTATCTCTACCTATGGCAGTCAACAACACCGGTAAAGTTGAATGCGATTCTCAACTCTGAAAGAATTCTACTCCTGATAGAATCGGACTGTAGCGTCTTTTACATGTCGTACATTAATCTTTGTCATGCTCGTGAGAAAACATTGCTTAGTTACTTCTTGATCCCATTAGTCGTGATAAACTAAAAGTTACAGAGCATATGACATTGAATAGGTGAGTTTAGGATTTTTCGGTTTTATTCTTTTGCAGTCTATTTTATGATTTAAGGCTTTACGGCACGACAGTCCAATTTTGGCAATGGAGTTCAGATAGAAATTTAGAGCTTAAGGCGCCATTGCAAGAACCTGCTCTTGATCGGTATTTGTAATCAACTTAGTTGCTGTTCAGCGTTTATCAAAGGAAGCGGTCTTCGTTCAGCTTTTCTCAACACGGTGTGATGCGGAACCAATGCAATGTTTTACTTTACTGGTCATAAGAATTCATAAGTATGCCCCTGGAAGACATCATGGTCATGCATTTATGTATTGTCTAAAGTTTCGACTCGTGTCCGCTCAATCTGCTCTGTAATTGTTTTTGTGCTCATGCAATTGTACATTTTTTAGCATCATTTTTTAAAATTCGTCAAGTTGTTTCCACCAAATCAATTTTCCACGCCACACGAATTTTTGGCAAATTTTGCAATAAAGTATCTTCAATTACTAACTTAATTCATGTTTTTACCTTAAAACTTGTTTTGCATGTATGATATTTAAGTAATAATTAAGCTGTTTCATAGTACAATTGAGACTCTGATCAACGTTTTTCTTCGCCAGGTACCTTTTTTCAATGTATACTTTCTAATTAGTGTTGTCCCGCTCGTTACCTAGGGTGAATACGGTTGAGAGATATTTTTTTCATTTCTTGGGGCTTATTTCTGATGCAAAGTTTTTTGATTTACTGTTAATTTGTTCAGTAATTTGAGAGCATGTAAGTTGTGAGCCTACATTCCAACTCTCAGTAGTTGGGGCACTGCAAATATCAAAAGGTTTGCTTGGAAGTGCGGAATTTGGTGCCGTTCAAAAGAAAGCTATTTGGACATCAAACTTTCGAGCAATAAGGAAGTATGAGCTTTTTGATATCTCTCACCAAATGGCAGGCAATTTGTGGGAAAATCTAACGTCGAAAATCCGAATTTTTTCGAATATCAAGTATTTTATGTACAAAACTTCTTGGAGAAACTCGGTATTGAAAAAAGGGCATCAGAATGTTTTGATCCTTGAATGAATCATCAGTGTATGCATGTATTCTTTGTTGAAGATAACACTAATAATTTTTCTTTGCCTTTTGATTATTCTACAATTTAATTTTTGTCTGTGCGATACCAGAATTCTATGCTATGTTGAATATAAGGATTGATCAGTTTGACATTCCGATAGAATCGGATAACTTAAAGCTGGTAAAATATATATGATTTTTAAAGGTCAAATTTTTTGTCTAATTTGATTCTTTTAATTTTCCAGCATAGGTCTGAGAAATTTTTACTTTATTAGCTATACATCTAGGGGGCGGCAATTTTTTTTAAATGACAAAAGTAATTACTCAGTTTCGTAGGCAATTTTGCTGATTTTATTTGTACATACAAATTCATAGAATTAAAACAAATTCATTAATGAATTTAAGATGCACGTAGGGTCAACTGTATTTTTAAATAAGTAAGTGATAGATCAGTAAAAATATACAATAAAATACAAAGTATAGGGTAATTGGTGACAATGGCGCAAAAGTTAATTAACTTCTACAGTACGAGTTTTTCCTTCGCTTAGTAAGGTAGTAGAAAAGACTCATCTGCGCAATTGCAAAATGCTAAGGAGTTTTGTGAAGAGTCACGTTAGGGTGACACTCAGTGGACTCATCTCTCCGTTAGTTATTCGGCATGAATTCTTACTTGTGCTCGGCAGCATTTCGAAACATATGTATTTTGAACTTCTGTAGGAAATTTAACAAATATTTTCGATAAACATCACAGCAAGGACTATCTCAATCTCAATGAGGTCCTCAATTTTTATTTATTTTTATTTAGTTGAGCTTGTATTTCAATGATTATGGTTTTCAGGATGGCTAGGCGTGCCCATGATGATCACATTTTGCGTGGCTGTGGGGTACTCCGGGACGCGTCTCGGCATCTGCTGGGTCATGCTGGAGGAGCGCTGGCCCGAGGAATACTCGGTCCAGGTCCGCCAGCCGTACATGGAGATCGCGGACAAGGCGCTCGGCAAGCATGGCAGGTCAATAGTTGGCAATTTGTTTCAACTTGAAATGTGATCTGAATTTCAATGAAAAAAATGAGATTACTTTTCTTTTTTTAGTCGCTCTACGCTGCTTCTTCTATTGTTGAAATTTTTTCTTGCTAGTCTCTCGAAAATTGATAGTTATCCTTGATGCTCGGCTTGGAGTGCTCGATTAACTTGAGGATTGGTAGCAAGATATTGGCCCTTGCATCGAATGAATCTTGCTGTCAACAATGAAATTAATCTTATTTCCCGATGCCACTGAGTTGGCAAACCAGTCAGTATCCATGAAGTACTGGTGCAGCTTTGAAATAATTCTGGATGGAGAATATTCTCTTACCAATACGACATCAAACGATACCGACGAGGATATCAACAACAATCAGATATCACGACGATGATTCAATTTAATAACTTAATTGATGATTTTGAGACGGAATCCACCATACCTTCATGTCATGGTTTACCTTTTTTCGTAGACGGACTGCACTTTGGTGTGTGCTCTTAACCCTGATTGGTGGATCTACAGTCTACATCATCCTAGTGTCACAGCTGACATCAGCGATCACTGGAGACAGTCTCTCCGTGTGCGAGTATGTCATCATCTACGGCCTATGTCTCCTGCCTTTCACGTGGCTTGGCACTCCAAAGGATTTCTGGTGAGAAACTGACCTAAAAGTTGTTAAGTTTATACATTACCAATACTAATCCAATCATTTTACCCCCACTTTCATGTTTGATTTTTCATTGAGTAGTTGGGTTCAAAAATTTCCGGTATTTTAGATATATTTTCGATTTCTATGACGCTTTTTTGTTCTTTTTCATATTTACATCACTTTCTCAGAATCTAGGCATTCTACCACCGTTTAACGAAAATTATGCACGTTATACCTCGTATTCTGGAACATAGTTATGAGTGTGCTACCAAATTAAGAGGTTATTATTCACTCTCTCGTGTAGAATACGCTAATATAGATAGTTAGTGAACTCTGTTAGCGCAGAACTTGGAGATTTTGCATCAAAAGTAAGAAATAAGTTCTTCAAAATTTCATTTTTTCAAGCAACATATATTTGCAGTAAAAGCAGTGGTACAAAATTTAAATTTTACAGTAAACTTTGGTTTTTCATTTTTTAAATAAGCTAGCGTAATTTGTTAACGGGTTAAATCTATTCAATTAGTCAGCGTGGCAGCAATCAGACAAAAAAAGTATGCTAATCTTTTCCCAACGCAAACGGCCAAAATATTGTTTTTGTATGTCCAGGTAGATATTTTTTAAGACAATTCCATCAAACATAAAACTGAAATTAAAGCCGGCATTCAAAAAGCTTTTATGCTAAATTATTAACAATGTTCATGCACAAATTTTACTTGTTGTTATTTTCAGGCAAGCGTCGATAATTGCAGTGGCAGCCACAGTGATCGCCTGCCTGGTCGTCTTCATCGAACTCTTCGTCGCCCACGTGAGTTCGTGAGGAAAGAAGCTAACCAGCGAGCATCGTTACCCCGTTATTCCATGCATTTCAGTTAGCTTCAATATTTAATAAAATTAATCAAGTTAATCGCAGCTTGAAACTGGTTGTTTGTAATATATTCTTATGAACTCAAATATAAAGCCCTAGTAAGGATCAAAGCAAGCTGTTGCGTGATGCATTAATACCTCCAATGCCTACGAAACATAATACATTCAGAAATCATTCTATCTCCCACGACATAACTTGTTATTGCACGTCACGTGCGATCACGATCGATGTAAGTGCAATCACGATCGTCACGTGCGATCGTGAAAGGCTTGAATTCTCAGCTACCTCAACTCACATATTAAATTTGGAGTCCAATCCTGACATTTTATTTTTCAGGTTGACGACCCTCTCATCCAATACCCAAATCCGTCTGTGAAATCTTTCTCGTTGGGTTTCGGAGCAATTTTGTTCGCCTTCGGAGGAGCCTCGACATTCCCTACCATCCAGAACGACATGCGAAACAGATCAGACTTCTGGAAGAGCGTCGTTGTTGCTTTCATGGGTAAATGTCTCTCCCATTGAAATATTTAAGGTCTTTTGTATGCAAAATCGTGTCAAATGTATGACTCTGAGTTGTGTGACGCCAGCTATAGGAGCCCCATGAGTAGAACATTTTATTAGTGTTGAAATTATGAGTAAAATTGTATATGCTAATCCTAAAAACACAGGGCATTACACTGGGACAATTGATTATTAATTTTATGCAAGTTGACCTTTGATGAAAACAAGTAGGGTATTTCCGGATCATATACTCTATCGTTTTCGGTCAATGTTCCTGAATCATGTAAAACGTGGTACTAAACTCTGTTAATGGAGCTTAGATGTAACAAACCTTCCAAGGAGGTCTAAGATTTCCTTGCTTTTCGAATAAAGTAAGAGCTTTTCGAGCCTCAGAAATGTGGACATTTCAAAGTCGATTAGCTCCTGGTTTTCGTTATGGTCAACCATTTCCTTGACTTTTTGCAACATTTTCACTCCATTCAATTCCGGTAAATGATGGCGGAACCATCTATGAATTTGAAAAAGTTTCGATTTTTCTTGAAATGAGCAAAGAGAAATTTTACAAATATTTTCGGAGTTTCCGGTGACCCTATCAAAATCACAGGATATGTGGTACAAAAGTTTATTAGCTGTCATTGACGTCAAAAACACAACTTGTTCAAGTTCAACCAGGTATCCGATAAATCTTGGTGATGTGTAATTTAACTTATCATAATTGCTTTAAGTTTATTACGCATGTCTGAATCATGAATACCGAATATTTTCATCTCATCTTCTTGAAGTTTTCACTCGACGAATATTTTGTTAGCAAAAATGGGAAATTCAATTTTGAAAATTTTCGATTTCGATTTTTCACCAGGATACAGTAATGATGCAGTTATTCATCCGGAATTCGCATAATTTTTCCTATTCTGGTGCATAATTAGAGTTTCAGGGAATTTTTACACTGCAAAAAACATTCAGTCGTTCCAGTTTTAGTATTCACTCGTAAAAAATAATGATAGCCCAAAAAAAGCTCTCAGTTTAACATTTTTCGATCTAGTGTTTGAACTAGATTCAATCCGGGAGTCTGATTAGAGCCGTACCTGTTACTTCGATCATTAGAAGTTATAAAGTTTTAACAAAATTTTTCGCGAATGTTCAAAAAAAATGACACTGCATCATTTGAAGAGCCTTCGCAGCAGGATTGTTCAAAGAGAATTTAGGGAATATCTTTTTGCGAGTGTCCATCATGACTTTGTCTTTGGTTATTATCATAAATGTCGATATGAAGTGAATGCTGAGTAAACCATGTTTCAATTTCTTCATCTGGGATGCATACCTTTCTAAAAAAAATTATTTGCACCCAGTATAAAATGAAAACTGTTCAGAATCGTCAATATAATGCACACTTTCAGCTTTCAAATTGTACCAACATGTTCCACACTTCAGTACATTTACTTGAACTATGCGTTGTTGGATTTGCCACCTTAACACAGAGCTAGATCATAATAAACGTCAAATATTTTTAGTAGCAAGAAAAAATTTTTCACGCAGGAATTTTGACTCTGTACCTGCCGGTGGCGGTGGCTGGATACGGTCTGCTGGGCGACACGGTTAGCAGCAACATCTTACTGTCGGTGGGGGACAGCACTGTTGTTGTGGTAGCCATCGTCACAGAGGTGCTCAACCTCCTCGGCACTTACCTCATCACCTTCAACCCCATCAGCCAGACTTTCGAGGAGATGCTCAACATACCTGGAAGTGAGTTTTTTCTTCCACTGCAACCTTTGTAGACATAGTGGAATTAAGCGCCCAACAAATTACCCTAAGCAGTAAATTAAAGAAATTGAGGAAATTACTAACCCCATGGAAATTAAACGCAAGAATATTTAGAAAATCGAGCATAAATTCAGGGTTATTTCCTCTCCTGCCCAGCAAGACAGGCCCATAATGTGTCTGGAGGAATATCTAGATACCACAAAATCATTGGCAAGTTTCATTGAAAGTATTGTAATAGATTTTGCTTATATTTCGCTTAACTAATGAGATAAAAAAATGTATACCTTATTCCTACACTGTAAATTTTGAAAACTACCTCACGTCACAATCGGCATTATAAATGACTTCGTTTGATGACGAAAGTTCAAAGAACTACTTCTACGTTATCGATGTTCGGTTTGGATGACCAAAATTTTTGGGCTTCAAAAATTCGCTCCAAGTGGTCATCTGCTGAAGGGTTGCTACTGACCAATGAATTTAATGTTTTAAATGATGAAACAAGGGATATTTCAAAGCAAGTTAACTTCCCCTTCAAACTAGTGACGAAAAAAGTTTTAATTTTTTTTTCAGCGTAACTTCTGCTCGGATTTTTTAATTTCATAGAAATTTTCTGGCTGGGGAATTTTTCTGTACATCGTAGTCGTCTACTGGGGCATAATGAAAAATAACAGGACGAGAAGATACCTTTCAAATGAGTATAAAATATCTAGCCTCAAACATCCGAAACTAAAACGTACTCAGTAACTTCTTGCAACTGGATCCTTTACCGTGTCATCCTCTAACGAAAACAGCTCTACGAAATGAAACATCTCTGTAACCTGAATTTCACTTCAAGTTTTCAAGATCTGCGGCGTTGAAGTACTATACATAGATTACCATTAGTACACAATAACCCACCAATTGTATTATTTCCTTTATCTCAGACCATGTGATGAAAACTAATTACGTATCATAAATGCAAAATTGCATTTAGTAAAACTTTAAAGTAAACCACAATAATGGTATCTAATTCAAAAAGAAAATAAATAAATTGAACATGACATGGTAAATTTTACATTCTGGAAAAATAGATGAAGATGTAGAGATTATGGTTTTAATGGTTGAGAATAAAATTAGGAGGTCTTCTCTCTTTAACATCAGAAAGCACAAACATCAGCTACAGAAGTTACACAATCATATTTGAATAAAAATATATAAACGTTTACGTCACTTTTAAATAAAAGCTCATATTACATAAAGTATTCCTGCCTGGAAACGTCGGAATAACTCTTATTTCATGGATGAGGCTGTTTATTTTCAACGCACGCGAATACCTACTGCCACACCGTTAGATTTTTGGCAATCTAGTCGTAAGTGCTGTAGTCCACAAAATTTGAGGGAATGTGCACAACTCTGACTTCTTTTTAGAATCTTCAAACGTTATAACGAATGTCTGCGTCTATCTATTTTAACTGCGACAAGAGTTGATATCTCTGCCCTGCCAATCATAATTTGACAACATTCAAATTAGTGACACTCGAAACACCATTTGACGAATTCTTTTCTTTTCCAGCTTTCGGTCCCAAAAGAATAGCTCTTCGCTCCACAGTTGTTCTGATCGAAATCCTCATCTGCTTGGCCATCCCAGACTTCGGTCTCATTTTGAATTTGATTGGGGGTTCTACAGTAACCTTATGCTCGTTCATTCTGCCCCCAATAATGTACATGAAGCTGGTGGATAACTGCTCCAACCCTGATTGGCCCAAAAGGTATGTTTTGAGATTTGTCACATGAAAAGTGAGTTAATTCCGGCAGAATTTATGCATAGCAATGTTAAACTTCAACATCAATGGCTAAGTCGTTATGCAAGACCACAATCATAACCTAGAGAAGGACTCCATCCGAAAAAAATTTTGTTGAGTGTTTGATGAGGTATACGAAGAATGATTTATTTTGAGTTTCTTCGAAACAACTTAAAAATTACTAGAGAACATTGTTTTCAGCAGCTGTATGCACTAAATACTGCTTCAAAAAAATAAATACCCAGCTTTGGCGATTTGAAAAAACGTTCTCCTTCAGGAAAACAATGCCAGTCCGCATACGGCACGAATGACTGGACACAATTTGAACCCTGAAATGAGAAACAGAATCCATTTGCTTATTCTCCATACATTGCTGCTTCAGACTCTTATCTCTTTATGAGTCTGGACAATCATTTAAGGGAAAAAATTATGAATGACAGAAAATAAATTGAAAATTAATTGAAGCTCAATTTGACTCAATAAACGAAAAATTTCTAAAAACGAGGGATAGAAAAATTTATACGCAGGTGGGCAGAAGTTGCTACTAACGATGGAGAATGTGCTGTTGAACCAATAAATGTTGCTTGATTCATTTTTACTTGTCTTATAATAATCGTGAAAACTGACAGAACACATGGTAAGACCTGAAAATTTAACTTTCAGCCAACTTTGGCCTCTGCCACTATTGAAGCTTAAAACTGAAAAAACGTTATTTTCTCATCACCCTGATACCACCATTTATTTGTAAATTTTTCACCTATCACCGAGAATAATGCACGGTTTTATTTTATTGTAGAGCTGGTGCTGGTATCCAATTGTTAACGTGATCTTTTTACACCTCTACAACCGTAATTTGTTTCAGAACAATTCCACTGTGGGAGCGCATTGCGTTGTGGGAAATCGTAATCGTTGGCACGATTGGCGGCATTTCCTCAACTGTGTCTTCCCTCATCGCCATCTTGGACCCAGACAGCTTCGGAGCTTCTTGTTTCGCTGACTTCACTCAGTCTTAAAAAGTAAACTTTTCCTATAGAAAAGTTGAGCTAATGAAGTTAAAAAGCGTGAGTTCATGAATGTATGGGACATTTCAGGTTATGTAAAAATTGTTTAAGTAAATATTTAAAAAACACATAAGAACTACGTAGTTTTGTCCTAACTTTAGTGCACCGATTAAGAAAAAATTTCCTGTTTCAGGTTATAAATTTATAAATTCAATTTACAGGACAAAATATTCGTTCTTAATTTTGAAGAATTCTGATATGCTTCTGTGAAAATCAACTGAAGAAGCTTAGAAAACAGGAGTTCATCCGGGGATGATTTTTTCCTCAGTAAAATTCCTCCTAAGTTATTATGTGTCTTAGTGAAATTCAATTTTAAGTGTGTTAAAAGTAATCATGCTCTAAGCCTCGCAAAACTTTGCCGTAACAATTATCTTGCAATTTTGGGAGGGAAAGGTAAAACTCTGCTTATTTGTTCTTGCTTTCAGCCACGTACTTAGCTTCACATATCGCTTCAGAAGTTATTTCTTCAGATCAAGTTTACCGCTGTAGAGGGCGTATGGGTCGTTTATGTGTTTTTTGTATTCTTACGAATAGTCTGCATCACTTTTGATGGCCATGAACAACATAGGTGTCAATCATTTTATACATTTTTTATTTTTTATCGCCACGCAAAGGATTAAAAAACGATTATTCTGTAAATTATGTCTTGTCGTGAAACGGCTATCCTTTTGAGCAGACAGTAGAGGTGAGATGTTAAAGCAAAGTAAAGTATTAATTATGCTTGAATTGTTAGAGTTGTTTGTAGTATACATTTATGCTCTGACTATGTGGTTGAAGCTTTTACTGTTTTCTCTTAAAAAATGCATTGTTTCGATTTCAGTGGTCATGGAAATTTTTAGTTTTAGCATAAATGAGAAGAACGCAAAAAAACAGACAAGTTAAAAATTTAAGAACCCTGCATTGTGATTTCTTTTCAATTCGACTACACATGAATAAGATCGAACAATTGGTGATTGAGCTTGATCATAGCTCATGCTTTTATAAATACCATGAAATTTACGTTTGAACCTGCTTCTCGTAGCAGAAAAAATATGATTTAATTAAAGTTCGAAAATTAACCTTGGAGATTTAACACGTACGCTCGGATAGAATTTGTATTGTAAATTGAGAATAGCGAATAAACTGATTCAGATCAAGCTCTTGATTCTTTACATGCCATAAAATTTCATTACAAATTGCAGATTCACCGCTGACATTTTTGAAGTTTATAAAGAACCAACTGCGCTCAAACGGTTGCCAAAAAACAGTTTGTAAACTGCTTGTTTAGTTGCTTTGTCACTAAATAGATTTCGATTGAAAATTCTGTAGGTGACATCAAGATTACTGGTACGTAATGATTTGATGAGCTGAAGTTTGTGAGTGAAAAAGTCGCATTGTTGGAGAAAAACAATTCGCATCTGGTACTCTCAGAGATGGGAAAGAAATGGTAGTGAGGCGATATGAGCAATTGCTGATAAAAGAGCTATTACAATCAAGCAGAAGCATATGGGAACTCAATAGTTAGCAGTATAAGTGTTTAGCTAAACTGTTCTTAATTTTTCAGCGTATTTGTCAAAATGAAAGGTACGGTAAGGTTGCTTTGTATGGCAAGATCGTCGTTTGTTCAAGAGGCAGGAGTTCTACTGATGTGCGGCCTGCAAAAATGGAAGCAGAGTCAAAAACTACTGATTCTGATCAGCATTTGAGGAAAGATTGATAAGTTAATGTGGTAAAATGTAAAAAGATTGAAAAATATTTGTTTTCTTCTATGGATACTATTCAAGAGATAGGGAATACTACTAAACACATTCATGGTGAATGATCTTTGTTTTGTTGGGTTTATTGATTGATTACACAAACAACAGCAAAAAATTACTTACTATATAGAACAAGGAATGAATGCCAGACAAATTTAAAGTTCGTCGCACCGTATGAGAAACGTTCATTGATTTACTGATTTCGTACACTTTCTCAAAGAGTCATCATTTTCTATGGTTCAGTCGGTCACATTTAGGTCATGAACCAACTTTCGAAAATTTATGTGCTTTTAGAGGGATCAAAATTGAATCATGTGGATTTTAAGTGCGACGTATGAATACTTATTTTATTCTGTTTTGATTGGTATTCTATTTTACATGTGAAACTGGAAAAATGTAAATGTTCTACGACGAGTAAAAATTTTTATATCTACCCTAATTTTTTCGTCCCTTTGCCATTAATAATGGGGAACCTCGTAGGACTCGCTGTGAGACTAAAATATTAATCCATTTCAGGAAACATAAATAATCACACCCGTTCTCTGTGGATGTAAAAACTCTCTCTAGAAATAACTAGAAAGCTATTTCATTCGATGATGCTACCTCAAAAATACAATTTTGTTCTAAAATAATGCCCCATTTCTTTGACATTCTGAAGTGAACTCAGGAGAAGTCGTTTAGAAATATACATGGGCTTTGTAAAACTATATCAGAACTTAAAATACTAGTTCAATCGAAACCTGCTGTCCTTTTGCACTGTTATTAGACACGACTCACCTACAGACACCATGGAGGTTGGTAGCAGGGTTAGCTACGTTAAAAATTTGGCAGAATTACGTTACTCTCGATGTTCAGGTACTTTTATCACTGCCAGTAATATGCACCTCTGAACAGGTGCAGGGCTACTGAATCCTTCATTTAACTTAAAAATGCACTTTTACGCAGATATAATTTTTTGATGTGACTTTTTATACTGCAGGATCATCCGGGAACATGATTTTTTCCAATTTCTAGAAGTATTGGAATATTTACGTATTTTCTTCTTTGTATCATGTATGTACATGTACGAGGCATATGCAAATAGGTTATTAATTTTCAGTAGATGCCAAGGAAAAGTAATTTCAGTCGCTTCATAACTAAGAAAAATGTGCATTTCTATTGGATTTTGTCTTTCTATCTCTGTGTATGTATGTCTAATATGTACAGAATTTCTTTTATATCCAAAGAATAGTTTGTGGTCAGTCCCTGTAGGGTGTCAGCGTCAGCGGATGCTGAACTTTAGCCATGGACTTCACGGCTTCAAAGTAAATTATTTTAATTACGGTGATGTTTTTTTTAACACAAAGCGAAAAACATAAAAAAACATAAGATTCGTCAAGGTTTTAGTGCGTCGAGGAGGCGTTCTGGGAGCTGATGATTATTATTGAAAGCGACGCCAAAGTTTGAAGTCGTGAAATGCGATTTACTTTTTGGAGGATATTTTATAATGTCAGCTCTGTAGAGGCTTCGTAATGAATTGTTTCTTATTCAAATGGAAATTGAATGACTTGCGCACAATTTCCCTCCAGGTTCACTTATCACAGCTTTTTCCTGTAACGTTTTCTGCGAATTGCCCTGAGAGTAAGTTTTAGAGGATACTGAATTAATATTCTGAGTCAACTGTGATTCGCCAGAGCTCTAAAGTTTCCTAGCCATATATTGCGTCTGCTTATTGAGTAGCTCAATATTAGGAGGTTGAAGTCTTTTTAAATTATGCCAAGTCACATCTTGAGACAAGATGACTGACTGATTTTGTTTGTGATAAAGATGTCAATGAATATATTTTTTTCTAGAAATAAATGAAAATTTTATTATAATATGCTTCAACAGCCGCATTTTCAAATGATTCGTGTAAATTCTGAATTATTTTGTTAAGAAATCCTACTATCGATGAAATTTAACAGTTTTTTTGAAACTTTCCAAATTATCAGAATAACAGCAATTTTATTACTTTCAATGGTGAATCGTTCCTTATACAAATAATGATCAAGTTCAGTCTTCAGTTGCAAAGGCATTTAAGTCCATAAAAACATGGAGTTGGAATGACATATTTCCGTCACCTTATAGGGTTGTATTTCGCAATTTGGCTCTGTTTGAGACATGTTCTCTAATAAATTATTTTCTAGGTTACACGCACAATATTCATTAATGAAAAGTTTTGCACACCCCGAGGTGTAATAAATGATCTTGAACTTGAAAGTGAGGGCCGACAGTGTTGAGGCCTTTGTAACGGCCAACAGTTCCTTCGGAAGAACTCACAATATTGACGCAAAAATTCAGCGCCTGTGTACCAGACTTGTCCAGTAAATTGCTGAACACCCACAAACCCTTGTCACAAGCTACCATTGGACGGCATCACTGGAATAACCAGTGCGTCAAAAAATCACCTTCAGGTATGGTAGGTCACTGCAACCCACTGTATATTACTAACTTATTCCAGTCACTCTCTCTTACTCCATGGCGCGAACAAAAATAAAAATTCATAGCATCACTAATACTCAAATTACTCTCCTGATTTAATCCAACGAAACAGCTTATCTACTATCATCTTCAGCATATCTGGTATGCCACTCATCCTCTCCACACTGCTCAAACATCACATTCATGAAAATCTCCCTCTCTTGCTCATACTATGTACATTCCAGTACAAAACGTTCAATGGTTTCCTCCACTCCCTTATCCCACTGCCGACATAACCTATTATTTTCAGTCCACCTCCACATGCGTCTATTCACACTCAACGCCTCACACCGCATAGCTGAATTAATAAAATATAAGTCCGAGGAGGAAGGGACAGAAGAATGGATTGACTGAAACTGATTGCAAGTTTCGAGATTGATTTATTTGGACGGTCGAGGACGGCCAATACTTCGTCCGTCAGTCAAGATTGTCGACATTGTCGACGATTATCGACATTTTCACCTTGTCCCTAAATTTTCCAGATTTTAGCGTTTATTTAAAGCTGTAAAGTTAATCATTTCTGCGACTATGAACGAGCATCACGTAATGATGAAAATAACTTCGACGTGTCTGTATTCCTAGAGAAGAAATACAAAACAATGAAAATGGAAAAATGACCGCGTATTTCCGATGAGTTGATACTTAAAGTTAACGCATTGGTATGGGAAACTCCTTAATACGAAATTCTAATATCTAAGTAATGTTAATACTACAATAAGAATTTTAAAATCGATTTCATGTCAGCGGTTGAATTAAATGTGAGGAAAATAATATAAATGACCTCTTTTTAGTCACAGTAAGAAACATAAAACAGTTTAAAACAGTCTACTGAACCGATGGTTGGAAAATTGCAGCGTCGACACAGGTACGCTTTGCACAACACAACCTTTAAAATGGAACATGAAGAGCCCTTGCGATTGCGCGATAATACCCTGCGTTGCCGAGAGCGTGGTGCGGGAGTATAAACAATGGTATTTATAAAACGGGTTTACTATGCAGTAATTTGAGCGTAGGAATGTAGCATGCATTAATAAGAGTGAATATGGTCACCACATGGCTATATTAAAATAATTTATATCCAAATCATCCCAATATTGACTATGTCTGCGGGACGATCAAAAATGGTTGGCTAACACAACCTCCTCAAAATGCTCTCTACAGCACTTAAATCTAAAACTCATAAACAAACATTCAAGCTGAGATGATTTTGACAACGTGAACTTAATACAGTGTTTGAGAATAGGTGAGATAAATGGTAATGCACCCATGCTTTAAATTAAATTAAATTTAATAATTTACTTATTTACTTACTAACATTTCACCACAAAGAAACATAACACGCATATATATATGAAGGACGATAAATTTCTTTTCGAAACAGTGAAGTCAATGCATCAACGTAATTAATTGAATACCTGAGCTATTTCTGATTTAGATTAAAATATTCGCTGATGGCAGAGCATGATCGCCTGTTTTGAATTTGCAAAGAAAAAGGTATGACAATACTTCTGAAGATATGACAATTGATGTGGGAAAACTGAGTTGTCCAACGTAATTCAAAACCATTCAATTAATTTGTAAGGAATTCTCACCCGGGTTCTAGGGATGCTTTGATGTTACAGCCCGTCTTACGCTAATATCTAAACACGTGCATAAAAAAAAACATCACCACGTTTTACTCTATATAACTTTTTTCGCCCAGTAATTGCATCTACATTCATATATACAAAAAATACTTATAAACTAATTCGCCTTACCGACGCATCTACATAGAACTTTGCATCGATATTGCACAATTCCTATAGAGACAAATGATAATAGTTCTTACAAACTTTTGTAGAAAATCAGCGACACATGTGAACTAAAAACTGAGAGGTAAGAAAAAGCAACGGATTGCCAGAAAGCTCCACTTTCTTCTGCTCAAAAAGAAATGCGGAAACCCTTATATTTATTTTTATGGCTGTAAAACATTACGTGTATGTTTTACGCGTGGATTCACATTTACAAATGAGTGTTGAGGTTGTAATGACTATTATATTTACGCTTTAAATACTGCGACCCAATACTCAAAATTTTACGTTAGAAAAATCGAGCATAAATACAATAAGACATCATGAAAAAAAGTGCTTTACTGATATTTTTGAGCCTCTTTGAATTTTCCAGCCTGCCTGAGGTGCTCAGACCTTCACGTCTAAAATCTTTTCTTTTCCGTTGTAAGAAGTTGAAGGAGATATTTCAGGACACGCAGGCCCTTGAAAGTTCGCGATGGGACTGACAGAAAATGCAACCTGATGTCTGTTACAAAATATCCTAGTCTAGACAGAAAGGTATTGACATTTTGCTCAAAACAAGAGACTTGATACAATGTTCTCGAGAATTTACAAGTCAATGGCGAAACTAGACGAAACTATAATCAAACAATCCGAAACGGAAATAATTGCGAGCCCAACTGATAAATTGCGAGGCCTAAGTAAATCATTGCGAGAGCAAAATGAAAAATAATTTTGACTAAAGTAAAGGATTGCAATACAGGAGTAAAAATAGCAATTTAAATGCAAAAATACTTGGTCAAGTTATCTATTGGTTTATCTGACTTGAAATATTCGAGATTTAATGAATGTGATGTTAAAATAACTGTTGAATGTATTATATAACTGCAATTTCATGATAAAGTACGATATTTTACTTAATGAAATGCGAGAATTATCTCAAAAATAGTCATAGTTCACTGAAATATTGAGAGTCTTGGCTGAGAAATTGCGAGACTCAATGCCAAATGAGAGGCATTAATTAGACGGAAAATGCTAAATTGAATGCAAACGCCAGGTAGACTGACGGTCTAAATGTATTGACTTCGTGTCGACGTAATTTTCTAGTCAGGTTATCGTTTATTGATTGTCGGCAGTATTGATGTCACATAAATTGTTCATAAGCTTATGTACTTGACAAGTCATGGTAGGTAGCTATAGTGGATAATTATTATAAACCTATTCCTATTACAATAACAGTCAATATCACACGACTACACAGTGGGCATTACTTTTATGCCATCACAGGTAGTTTTAAAATTACACAACTACATTTGAAAAAATATTACGCAAATGAAATCAGTTTAATTCGAGCCAAGTGTTTTTAATGTTTCCAAACACCGATGTTGTGTCGGAAACTTGGGATGGCCCGTCGTTTGAACTGTAAACAAATAACGCCACGCGTGTTTACCCGCTCTCCAAGTTCGCAAACCCGCTCCGCTTGAACTGAATTTATAAAAGTAAGTCGCCTCTTCAGATGAAGTTAGTCAAGTAATTAAGAATACATCTCAAATAGATCAATCAAGGAAACGAGAAGTACAAATGTTAAGGAAAAAATTAACGGATTGACTAGCTTTAAACGACATGCCAAAACACTAGCGTGACATGCTGTGCTCTGGGATCCCTTCCGATGTTTCTTTATTTCTTGCTTAACTCCTAACTCATTGCAGCTCATCACTTAACATGCAGGACTTAATTTATTGACGCTTGAGTTTATTTAGCAGCTATAACATTTCATACTCCAGATGAGCTTAATTTAATGGTAACTTTTTCTGGAGAGTTATATTTTGCGGAAATTGTAAAGTTCCTCTTAACTTGAGCAAAGCGAAAAATTAGGTTTTTTACGAATGTTTGTACGCATTAGCAAGAAATTCAGTATCAATCGGACTGTCAAATTATTTGTTATTTTTTACGGTAATAAATCATAAAACTTCAATTTGAGATTAAGGAAATGGTGTAAAACTATACGTCAAAAGAGACCTCGTGACGACGCGTTCAGTGTGTCTACAATAATTTCTGGCTCCATAACTGACCTATAAATGATAGGAAGCTTTTTCTAGCTGTCTGTAGATAACAGCAGAGATGATAACAAGCTCCTACAGAGACTACATGGATGCTGTTACTTGCCTAAGTTAAGCTACATTAGTGACGGACACAAGTCTACTACTGAACTACGTTCCGCTAATTCGGAGGCACGTAAATTTATGTTATTATTCCCACAATTTTTCAAGCATCAATGGACGTCAATTAACCTGAATAAAATGTTTCAGTGAACTGTTTCAGCACTACACCAGTTTGCCGAGACAGTTTCTATGTGACCAGTTGTACTTGAAATAATTTGCGGGGTTATAGTTGTATTTTCAAATCTTCTACCACATTGGAGATGACAAGTCCATGGTAACTCAGTGCAGTGAACTTTAATAGCTTCGAGCTCAATTTTTATTTATATTATTACTTCATAAATTTCAAAATATCTGTAATTTTTACACGCATTAACAAATGCTCGACACTCGATAGTCACTCGATGTTAGGAAAAATTTTTAAAATAAAAGATTATCCCTATGTTTCTAACGTGTGAAAAGTAGTATGATTTCCATAGGGTAGCAACTTTTACTCACTCAATTCTGAAAAGCGAAGTAGATTGGGATTATGCTCATGTTTCTAATAGAAAATGTGGAATTTGTGCGTATCGAACAACATTGTAGAGTTATAAGTTTCGTTAGCTCGCGAAATTTCTCAAATTAGTTGGGTCTGTTCGTATGAAGAATTGCTCAAAATTTTGGAGTTTAGGAGACATACTGTAGTTGTATCATATTAATGAATTTTTCTGATCACAGAATTCAAAAATCCTAGCCAAATATATTATTTATATTGTACTTCTAAGGTTTTCGATGCATCATGAATTTTATCTAGCCTTAAATGTCGCAGAAAACTCGTCCGCATTTGAGACTAAAGGCTACTTCAAAAATACCTCTCAGAAGAACTGCATTGAAATTAATAGAACAAAAAGGGGGTCGACAAAATAAGAAAATCAAGATTCAATCGTAAAAAATTCAATGAATATAAAGCATTCTGTTAATTAAATTCGTTCCATTGGAACGAAAGTGTGCATATTAAAATTGGATGTAGAAATGTTGTGATGTACCGTCATTCGAATGTTCATGTTACGATTTAAAAATAATATTTCACTCGTACGAGTCAATTTGCTTACATTGAAAAACGAGTATCTCTGTCTTTCGCTAGAATAACCTTGTGTGTTTTAGTTAAAAACAAGCAAGCACAGCGTCGGATGTAAAATTGGGCGGAGATTGGAGTGGTAGTGGAGATGCTAGAATGTCAATATTTGCCGTGGTGAGCCAAGGAAACGATGCCTTTGCTAGATATACAGGGGGAAACAGTGAGGGTAGCAAGCGATGGTCGTTTGGCTATATATTTCATTTGGAATATGTACGCTATTTCGGCGTGTAGAATTGTTCACTCCAGCTATACAACAATTTTCAAATAGGAAAATTTTACTCTCAGTGTACGCTCAACATATGAACCCTTTCTCAACTTAGTAGTTCTCAAAAATAATTCTTCAGATTTAAAGCTGTTAAAAGTTTTCTCAATAAATCGTAGTTACGGCTTTTGAAAATAAATTTATTTGCTGGAAGGAAGCTAAATTTGAAAACATTCCAAAGGCACTGAAATATGCTACATTTTCCTTCCAAGATAATTCCAAAATTCTACATACGCTATTCACACTTCTCGCTAAACGTTCATCCTGCAATCTTTTGCTATAATGATGTTAGAAAGAAGATGCACTTTTTTTTCATTGTCCATACTAAAACATAATGTTTGAGTTAAGGTTCAGTCTCAATTTCTTTAAACCCGTTTGCATTTTACTAAACTAAATATAATCAGGACACGTAAATAAATTGTGTTATACTTTGGGATTGAATTTACTGAAGTAAGAATATCAATGTGGCTGATGTTTTTATTCTGAGTGTAGAGCAAAATTAAGCAGGCTTTTTTCCAAATACTTCTTCACTCTTGGAAACTAAAACTATTTGTTGTATAGTAAATTCATCTACATAAGATTTTGCAGTTGTCGAAGTGGGGTTATATTGAACGCAATTTTATTCAAGCAAGGAAGCAAAACCGTTATTCTATTCAATCTAATCAAAATTTTTGACAGTGGTCTGAGAGAATGTTAGAAAGCATTTCGGAATCTTGCGGGTTATTTCGAGAACGTCATAAAAGAATTTCAAGGTAAAACGCATAGCTCTGCATTTGTTGTTGTCAAGTAAAAATTAAGAATCACTTGGCAAAGACCTATTTCATTAAATATCCCAAGAGCAAAGAGAACGCCGAGAACTGAAGATGTTGGAACAATCGAACGGCTTGCAATACAAACATTTCGTACTCGTGTCTCAGGCACTGCAGAATCAATTTGACGAAGCGTGCAACCTTGAAACTTGTTTAGCCTCAGTTGACTTATGAGTTATACATCACAGTATCAACAAACGAGGAAAAAAATTAGTCCCAGTTTTTGCCATTAATTCATAACTAAAATCAAACAACGTAATATTTGAGCAACTTAGTTTAATTTCTATCAGCAAATGTTGAAGTCCGCCTGATAAGGTGTTGCTTAAACCGATGATTGGATGCAATTATTATTCAACGACGAAAAGAGAACACAAAGAGTTTAAACTGATAATATTAGCAGCAGTCCTTCAATACAAGCATTTTCATCAGGAGTGTGAACCACAACGGGATTTAAAGAAACGAATGACCCTGACGCGCGTAAAACTAAATATTCAAAGACGAAAAGAGAGCAGAAGCAGCCGTGGGATGCCCTTCAAATGGATCGATGCAAGTCCGCCGAGAGCGTACGCTTCAAGACCGGTCAGAGCCACATGGTCGGACAGTTAGTGGTGTCGGTTCACGCGCGCCTGCGACAACAAGTGTTTGCTCGCTCTCCTTATATCACTCTGTAACGTATTTCACGCATAATATTGGGTCGTCATGAGCCATTGTGTCGAGGATTTTTTCAAAGTACGCGTATGCTAAGTGTTTTGTTTTGCGGATCGTAGGTTATAAATGTGACAAGCGGGTTAAGGTCGTGAAAAATTAAAATTGAATGTGATTTTGGGTATCGTGCTCATTGATGAACTAAGGAAATCCTTGTTGGATTTTTTTGTTCAATAAGTTTTATTGATTGAATACTTCTGAAGGTACGCATGGTTTTCTATGTTCTTATGGCATTAAACAAGAATGTAAAGAGAATGTTTCTTGTTGCATTTTACACTGTTGGCGTACATCACCATTACTTGGCGCAGTAATGGGATTTAGAGGGAGAGTCCGACATTTCAGTATAATTTACAAAGTCCTGAAAATTTCTACCATTCTTAACACCATTAAGTAACGTGGCAAAGAGAAATTAGTGTTTCCCATAAATACTTGCTAGGTTGAGCCAACTAAGAAACTTCAAATAGCGCTTGTTACAAAATACCCTTATGGCGGATGACTTAAAACATTTTCCCTAATATGCATTGACTGATAAGTGCAAGTTGTACAAATACTTTGTATGCTGGTCATGCACATGTGCTTGTTGCCATAATTGTGTTACGCTTGTACTTGTCGACATACTTATTGGTTCAAATGCACCAACACTACACTTGATTCTTTGCATTTTTTACAGAACGGGTTTAGCTGACAGTAAAATATAGATACATTTTCTTTTTCATATTTGGTCTTCCAGTGCTTAAGAAAGACAACCAAGAGAGCACTTTTTCTCATCGTCGTTTGTGGGTCACGATGTTTACTTAGCCCCGTGGAGATAAATACGCTGATGGTGCTCTGCCTCCTTTGAACGGACAGTTACTGCTCAATAGAAGACGCTTTGGTAATTGATTGATTGGGAGATTCTTCCTACTTAAGTGGCGAAGCTGGCAGGACTTAATGCAGTGCGTGGCAGCATGTTTAGTTTGAAATCATCTTCTAGTTTAAAATAATCTTTGCCAGCGTAGCAAACTTACAATTACCAATGCTTGTTTACATGCCAGCGATGAATCGTTGTCTCTAGTTGTCAGGACCATTATATCAGGTCATTTCCAGCCCTCTCGATGCAGCATCAGTTGTCGTGGATCTTTTATTATGATGTTGTGATCCTACTGCTGTTATATCACATGTTAAGGTTCTTTGAGTTTGGTCTTTTTATACGCAGAACGTAAGTTGCGGAGCGCTTTTCATATCTTTTTTCTGCGTCAGTCATGAATTCATTCTTCGATGACCCACGTCACGTTTTTCTTTTGAATGATCTCAGCGAATTATCAAGTATCTGTTGCCACCATTATTACGACATACTGAAAACTGATTACTTTAACAAAATAATCCACTGAATAATAGTTTTGAGGGGATAATTCGTTTGCTACGCGAGCCTATTACTCTGTGCGCCGAATAATAAATCCTGCCCAACGTACAATCGCTGTTGCTGGGAACCAGGCATGTTTAGGCTGTCAGGTACGCTGTATTTTGAGATACCTAGCACTCTTTTGGGGCATTCCATTACGATAATAAAATTAAATAAAAAGAATAACCAACGTAAAATTCTGCATTTTTATTTATTTCTTTTTTATGGCAAACGTTTAGGAATGTTTTAATTCCATCTTCAGTGCTGAAAAAAAATACAAAAAAGGTCAAAAAGATAAAAGCATCTAAAATACAGAAAGTTCATATAAGTTCAAAAAATAAGCCAACATCTATAAAACTTTAATCCTACTGATAATTCAACTACAGTAAAAACGATCATTCTCATCGGCTCAATCACCCACCCTTTTCAAGTACATACATTCATACATTTACACATGGGAACCTAACAAACAGACGCGCGCAAACACACTCTACACACATACATACACACAGAAATATGTCAGTAGGTTGACGCAATGTTTAGTTTCACCGCACTCAAGTCTTTATTTAAGTCAGGTTTAGGAGTAGATATGATAAAGATTCTAAAATGCGAAGATCTTGTTCGTTGTTGGTGGTACATAGAGTGGTGAATTATTTTGTTCTGAAAGGATGATTAAATTGCTGACAATGATCTCGGATTGATGAATGAGAAGGAGAGGAAAGT